>KE159050.1:13550-36671 GCA_000411055.1 Leavenworthia alabamica | reverse complement strand
AATTAAATATTTTTAATTTAATTTCTTATTTTGTACGAATAAATTTTATAAATATGTAACATAAATTAAATGTTTTTAATTTAATTTCTTATTTTGTACTAATTAATTTTATAAATATGTAACATAAATTAAATATTTTTAGTTTAATTTTTAATTAATTTAGTTTTTATTTTTACAGAAGATGAAATAAACAATAATTTATTTAATAATTAATATTTTTATTTTTTTAAATAAGGAAAATAATAAAAAAATTTATATAAAAAATTAGTATTAGTTTTGTCATACTTTTTATATAGTTATATGAGCAATTAAATAAAAATTAGTATAATTCTAAGATATTAACAAAAAAAAAAATCCAAATAGATATGGATCATAGATCTCGGATACGGATCTCGAGTTATGGATTTAGGTCAGATAACCTATGGGTGGGTAAGAAATAAATAAATTTGGATTTTGTTATTCAGATTCGTATCCAAATTATACATAGTTTTTTCGTAATTAAGTTAAATTTTCAGGTTTTAATGAATTTAACCTACTTACTCTATTAAAATTAGACGAGGAAGATATTGGCCGAATAGTTTTTAGGGAGGGCATAAGACAAAATGGCTCACCTTATCTTTATGAATGCCTTAAACATTTGATCTCTCCACTTCAATGGGGACTCTCACTAGCGTCGCCTTCGCAGCTGCGGTTAACATCAGATTCCGATCATTTCACCCGGAGAATATTAAGACAAAAGTTCCCAAATGGCAAAAGAGACTCTGTTTCTCTCACAGAGAAGATTCTAATAGATTTAGGGTTGTTAAGTGTTTAAGCAATGATGACAACAGTAACAGAGACGATAGTGTTGGAGAAAACGAAGATACTAACTCGTCAGTTGTAAAAACAGTATTGCGTGAAGAAGATGACGAGAAGACAAGTATCAGTAACAACAGTAACGAGTTTGGTTCAGACAAGACTACTTCGGTTTCTTCAAGGGTACACACTTATCTCTCAACTTATTGTTCCTTTTTGTAAGAGTTGAGTGTACTATTCTTGTCATCATTAGAGTTTAATCTGCAAAATTGGTTTATACCTTCTCTTCTTAGTATAAAGAGAACTATTTTAAATATACAAAAGCGAAAAATCAAATCTTTTTTGTGTGGAAATAAGCAATTAAGAGACTGTTACACATTTTACAGTAATTTTTGGTTGATTTTGTAGGTTGAATGTTGGTAGTTAGAATTTGTTTATTAGATTTTGTGTTACTAAGAGTAAAAGTTTGTATCTTTTATATTCAGCCATCAACTGTATCGCCTATTGATTCGACATACAGCAGTTTCCAAATAGACTCTTTTAAGTTGATGGAGCTTCTTGGACCTGAGAGAGTAGATCCTACTGATGTTAAGTTAATAAAGGACAAACTTTTCGGCTATTCGACATTTTGGGTGACCAAAGAAGAGCCATTTGGAGACCTCGGTGAAGGTATCCTCTTTCTCGGAAACTTGAGAGGAAAAAAAGAAGATGTTTTTGCTAAATTTCAAAGAAAACTAGCTGAAGTTGTTGGAGATAAATATAATTTATTCATGATTGAGGAGCCTAACTCAGAAGGACCAGATCCACGCGGTGGGGCTCGTGTTAGTTTTGGTTTGCTTCGTAAAGAAGTCTCAGAGCCAGGACCAACAACACTTTGGCAGTATGTGATTGCTTTAATATTGTTTCTTCTAACAATTGGTTCCTCTGTGGAGCTAGGCATTGCTTCTCAGGTACCTTTCGTGTTTCCTAGAAGCAATACTTCAGTATGTTATTGATTTGTTAGCACACGACTTAATATGGAGCTGATTTTACAGATTAACCGTTTACCTCCTGAGGTGGTAAAGTATTTCACCGATCCAAATGCTGTTGAACCACCTGATATGGAGCTTTTGTATCCGTTTGTAGACGCTGCTTTGCCTTTGGCATATGGTGTATTGGGAATTCTTTTGTTTCATGTAAGTTAAAACTCCAATACTATGAAAATTTGGTTATGTTGCTTTCAAATTCATATCGAGCAGGTGTGCTTCGGTAGTGGAACGATTAAAGTTTGGTTATGATTTGTTTATTTGCAGGAGTTGGGGCATTTTCTTGCTGCAGTTCCAAAGAAAGTTAAACTTAGCATTCCTTACTTCATTCCAAACATTACACTCGGCAGCTTTGGTGCAATCACACAGGTGATATTCCTCATCATCTCTGTTGCAACTCTTTCAGTTCAGGGGACTTATCTCCTGTTGAAAACATTTATGAGTTCTTTGAAGAAACAAGGATCCTCATGCATCCATTTACTTTTCCTCTGATGTTATTGAACATTTTTGAAGTAGAGCTTGTAATCCTTTTACTTGGTTTGTACAGTTCAAGTCAATTCTTCCCGACCGGAGTACAAAAGTTGATATTTCGTTAGCTGGTCCATTTGCTGGAGCGGCACTCTCGGTTTCAATGTTTGCTGTTGGTCTGTTCCTATCTACTAACCCGGATGCAGCTAGCGATCTAGTTCAGGTTCCCAGCATGTTATTTCAAGGTTCATTACTTCTTGGACTCATCAGCAGAGCAACTCTAGGATACGCGTAAGCTTTCCACAGCTAGCAATTGTTCAATCTAGACGAAAAAGAATCTAACTTCAACTTCTGTTTATATTTACTTATTGATCGCAGAGCTTTGCATGCTGCAACAGTTTCAATCCACCCACTTGTAATTGCTGGATGGTAGAGTTTTAATGCCTTGGCTCATTCTCTTCTATTCATCAGCAACTGTGACAATTTTTCGCTTAATTGTTACTTGTTAGGTGTGGTTTAACAACGACGGCTTTTAATATGCTTCCTGTGGGATGTTTGGATGGAGGAAGAGCTGTACAGGTACTTCTCTTATTTATGGAATGATGTATATTCTATTTGAAAACAAGAAAGTTCAGATTACAGAATCTGAAATCAATCCTGACTCGTATAGAAACAATACGTCTTCCTACTCTGTCTTGTCATTAGAACCATGCTGCAGTTAAATGGAGAAAGTTATGAACTGAAAAGGGTCCTGAGATCTTCATACAATATCTGATAATCTGAGATCTTCATACTTGAGATCGAATTTTGGACATTTTAGATTGCGTCTGAAACATTTGGGCATGTCTCTTGTGCAGGGTGCATTCGGGAAAAATGCACTAGTTACATTTGGTTTGACAACTTATGTAATGCTTGGACTCAGAGTGGTATGTTCAACTATTCCAAGTCATGTTCTAGTGTTTTACTTTGTAATCTCGCACTGCTAGTTTTATTACTCTGCCATTTTCTTTCAGCTTGGTGGCCCGTTGGCACTTCCTTGGGGACTCTACGTTCTAATTTGCCAGGTAAACATAATTTACTGAACTCTGCAACTCCAACAATGAACTATTTCTAATGAGTAAAATGTTTTTGAGTAGAGAACACCTGAAAAACCGTGTCTGAATGATGTGACCGAAGTCGGAACATGGAGGAAAACCCTTGTTGGGACTGCAATAATCTTGGTGGTTTTGACGTTATTGCCTATATGGGATGAACTTGCAGAAGAGGTAGGCATAGGGCTTGTAACCACATTTTGATGGCTCTATAAGCAGATGTTGTAGTTAGAGCCAATCAGAAGCAATTTTTGTTTGTACACTATATAAGATAATGAAGAAGAATTTTATATGTAGTTACTTTAATTCTTCAAATAGTATTATAATTTAGTTGTATTCATCTTATTAATAATAAGTTTACTCTTTGTAAAAGAAGCTGATACAGAGAAGCATATAATATCTTTAGAAATATCAGTGTTAAAGAAACATATGACTCACTTAATATGTAGATTTAGTGGAGTGGTCTATATAATATATATATTTCTAGTCGGAATGAGAGAGAGAGAGTAAGGAGAAGACATGTCTTTGATGATGAGGACACACAAAGTGATAAAGAGTAGATATGCGATGATGAATAATCACCATTTATTTCTCAAACACTTTTCCTTAACTATTCATCACTAATGATGTGTTAAATTTTGTCTTATTAAAAATTTATTATGGGAATATTCAATGTGATGATAAAGAAGAAAAGTAGATATCATATCATGTTATGGATAAAATGTCTCTATGAGATTTGTAGGATATGAACTAATCCATTTATTATCAATTATTTTGTAGTTAGAAATTCATAACTTAACATGGTAGCAGAGTCCGATGCATACGTTGTCTACTCTGATCCATCAATCTGATCCAAAACCAATTCCATCGATCTTTGCCCAAAAATAGCGAGATATATAGTCAGAAAAACTATTATCTGGAAAGAACGTATTAAGGATAAAATATCCTATATCGAAGATTAGACATGGAATCTTAATAATATATAAAGGATATGAGACGATCTACTCATTACCAATTGGTTTTGAGTTGGAAACTCATAATTTAACATGTCCCAAAAAAATGCATCTCTTAAATCTTATAACAGGCATATCTTGGTATTTCGATCATGTCTTCCGAACATTGTCATAAGCAATGCATGTGCTTGATGGAACGTAGCCGATATTGTCTTCATGATTTTCTTTTAGATTGGGCTATTTTATTATGGCTAGCTTATTGTATATGTTCGATTCTTGATTTGAGCCACACCCATTCTTTGCTTACTTCATAAATGCTAGAATTTCTCATCTTCAAAACCAACTAGATCAAAAAGTTTTCTAAAATAAAATAAATTCCAATTAAATTTTATCTTGAAGATCGTGCAAAATACACTGTTAATAAATACCATTTCTTAGTTACAAGATATAAAAAAGCACAAGTGAAACTATGGTAAAGAAACTTGGTATAAAACAAAAAAGCACCCAACATCTTACAAGCTTTAGTCGCTTAATGACAATGGAGAAATGCAAGTCAATCACCAAGTATTAGTTCCATTAGCTATTGGTAAGTACGAAGATGAAATCTTGTGTGATGTTTTTCCAATAGAGGCTAGTCACATACTGTTAGGAATACATTGACAATCTGACATGAAGGTGTTGCATGATGCATTTACTAATCGCCATACATTTGAGTATAAAAGAAGAAGAACTACTCTAGTTCCTTTAACTCCACAAGAAGTTTATCAAAATAAAAAACAGATGCAAAACAATTAAGTTCAAGAGCAGATGAAAAACAAGGAAGGTCAGGTAACAAAACATTCAAATTTCTTTGCTAAGACTGGTGATGTTAAGAAAGCATTGTTTTCTAAAGAACCTATGCTACTGTTTGTGTTTAAGGAAACTCTTATGAGTTTAACTAACCTTGCACCGGTGCTACCGAGTGAGATAACTTTTCTTTTGCAGGAATTTGAAGATGTATTTCCTGATGACAATCCAAAAGGTCTTCCACCAATACGAGGCATCGAACATCAAATAGACTTTGTCCCTGGAGGCTCTTTTCCCAATAGACATGCTTACAGAACTAATTCAGTGGAAACAAAAGAATTGCAAAAGAAAATCAGTAAACTGATGGAAAAATGACATATTCGTGAAAGTATGAGTCCTTGTGCGGTTCCAATTCTACTTATACCTAAAAAGGATGGAAGTTGGAGAATGTGTGTTGATTGCAGAGCCATCAACAATATCACTATAAAGTATCGCCATCCTATACCTAGATTTAGATGAATTAAATGATAAATTGATTTTAAAAATGATTATCAACAGATTAGGATGAAATAAAGAGAGGAATGAAAAAGTGCATTTAAAACAAAATATGGACAGTATGAATGGTTAATTATACAATTTGAGTTAATTGGGTAAAATAGCAACGTGGATAATTGCTATGATTTGACCATTTTCAAACTTTAAAATAAAGCAATATACTTTATTAAAAAAAGAGAATAAACAAATAGAATAATTTGGCCGCCGACGGGACAAAAACCAAAACTAAAACACGTTTGCTCTTACCTCATTTTCGCTAAGACTACAGCCTAGACAACTCTTGACTCTCTACCTCTCATCTTCTTCATCTCTCTCTCTTCGATTCCATCTTTTATATATATTTTTTTTTCATTTCCTCTTAACCCTTTTTAATTAACTAAAAGAGTCCGTTGAATTTTCTTTCTTACCTGAGATTTCGTTCTTTGTTTTCAGGAAACCTTCATCAGGTGATTTTTACAGATCTTGATTCTTTCTTTGTTTCTTGAAACTGATTCTTTCAAGGTTTTGGGTATGAATTTAGGGCTTATTGGAATTGATTACACAACAAAGATTGTTTCTTTATTGTAGATTTGATATTTAGGTGACCACATCAGAAGGGTTTTGTGATTTAAGAGAAAAGTTTTCATCTTTAGGTTTTAAAATTCAACGTTTATAAAGTTTTAAGATTTTTCAGGTTGAGAAGGAAGAAACGAAATGTCAGGTGGTGGAGGATCACAGAGTAGTTTAAGGAGGTATCTTGGAGCTATTAAAGATACAACCACAGTTTCATTAGCCAAGGTCAATAGTGATTATAAGGTATACCTAAAACTAAAACTCTCTTATCAAAATTAAGTTGGTCTTTTGAGTTAAGCTAAACAATGATTGTGTTTTTGATGTTTATTTTTCAGGAATTGGATATTGCTATTGTGAAAGCTACAAATCATGTGGAACGTCCTTCTAATGAAAGATACATTAAAGGTGGGTAATGGTATCATTGATGGTTAGTGACTTGGTTACAAAATTTGTTTTATTTCCATGGACTTTTCTAATTGCTTACTCAGGAATGTAACATGTTGTGTCTCTATGCAGCTATTTTCATGGCTATTTCAGCAACAAGACCTCGCGCAGATGTGGCATATTGCATTCATGCTCTGGCCAGGCGGTTGTCAAGAACACATAATTGGGCGGTATGGTTTTTCTTGCTTTTGTTGTTTGCTGGTATTTTGTTTATGGACCTTGACCTTGACCTTTCCCATAGGTAAACTTATTAGAAATCATAAAACAACTTGAATTGCTAGATAAGTAGATATGTAGATGCATGTGAGTATTCTTAGTTTGTTAAGTCGCATTAAGTTTTGTTGGTTTTCTTGTCATTGTGAAAAAGTTTATGGTATTCTATGTTTGGTTCTTGCCGTTGATTCTCCTCATTTTGACAGGTTGCACTTAAAACTCTTATAGTAATTCATCGTGCCTTGAGGGAAGTGGACCAGACATTTCATGAAGAGGTTATTAATTATAGCAGAAGCAGGACTCATATGCTTAATATGTCTCATTTTAAAGATGACTCTGGTCCAAATGGTAGTAGAGTGCTTTTATTTTCATTTTATACAGGAAACTCTATGGTTCACTTATCTTTAATCTACCTTTAATTTTCAGCTTGGGATTACTCTGCTTGGGTCCGTTTCTATGCTCTATTCTTAGAGGAACGATTAGAATGCTTCCGTGTGTTAAAGTACGATGTTGAAATTGACCCTCCAGTAAGTTTCTGTCTTCTACTCTCTCTCAGAGTTGTCTTCCATTTTAGAATCACAAGCACATGCTAAAAAATGCAGAGAACCAAAGATTTGGACACTCCTGATTTGCTCGAACAACTTCCAGCTCTACAAGAACTTCTTTTCCGCATTCTTGATTGTCAGGTGATAAATCCAATCCAGCTTCTACTCTTTAAGTAGTGTTTTAGCAATAGGCATAAGGGATTATGTATTCAACACAAGTTTCTATTATGGACTAGAAATGAACATTGGTGTATCTTTGCAGCCTGAAGGAGCAGCAGTTCAAAACCACATTATCCAGTTGGCACTGTCAATGGTTTGTTATTAAATTAACATTGGTGTTAGTTAAATTTGGTTCAGAGCATTTATGGTTTTTGATCTAATAGGTTATATCTGAGAGCACAAAGTTATACCAAGCATTGAGTGATGGCATAGACAATTTGGTTGATAAGGTACTCAAAAGCTTCTTCTTCTTTATTTCTGCTGATATTTTCTGTCCTTCTCCTCACTTATTTTATGACAGTTCTTTGAAATGCAACGGGATGATGCTGTTAAGGCTTTGGATTTGTATCGAAGAGCGGTAAAACAGGTACATAACAAGCTCTTAACTGATATGTCGGTTTGTTCTGATAAGTTAATCACTTAATGGTCTGGTTTCTCAGGCAGGGAGACTTTCTGAATTTTACGAAGTTTGCAAAAGTGTTTATGTTGGACGCGGAGATAGGTTTATAAAGATTGAGCAGGTTGAAACTTTATATAAATGTGAATAACGGTTTCGTAATTTCTGTGAGATTTTTGTTTGGTTCACCGTATATTATTGTGTTGTTTGAAGCCTCCGACTTCTTTTCTACAAGCAATGGAAGAGTATGTGAAAGAAGCACCATTAGTAGGAGGTGTTAAGAAGGAGCCGGTATGAGAGTATCTCTGAACGCTATCTTTGTTTCGTATGACCATTACTGTTGAACAAATTGATTGATGTAACAATAATGGCAGGTAGTTGATAAACTTACTGCTCCGAAAGAGATTTTGGCCATAGAGTATGAAAAGCCTGTAAAGGTTGTTGAAGAGAAACCGTCATCACCTGAACCAGTTAAAGCAGAAGTAGAGAAGCCTATAGAGAAACAACCTGATTTACTGGTATTAGTCCCATTTGTTAACTATTCCTAACCAATAGAGTTATTGCGTTTTCGACTTATTTGAATTTCTTCTGCTAGTGTATGGATGATGATCCAGCTCCAGTGGTTTCTGAACTTGAAGAGAACAATGCTTTGGCTTTGGCTATTGTCCCTGTTAATGGTATCCCCCTTTATCATTACATGACATTACGTAGTTCATGTCTTCCCGGTTAGTTCCTGATGATTTTTTTCTCCAGTTGAGCCGCCGGTTTCTTCTACAACTGATTTTATAAATGGGAATTCAACTGGCTGGGAATTAGCACTTGTGACTGCCCCAAGCTCGAATGAAAGTGCCGCTGCAAATACAAAATTGGTAATAGTCCTCTCTCGCTTTCTTATACTCAGCCGCCGCTGAAGTTGTGATTTGTGATGCATTGTTTCACTGAAAAGGGTGGTGGACTGGACAAGCTAACACTTGACAGCTTGTACGAGGATGCAATCAGAGCCAACCAACAGCAAAGCATGAGCCACAATCCATGGGAACCAACTCATAACGGTCCCACGATGAACCAGCCGCCTTTTTATGCATCTAATGGAACTCCTCCTTTTCAAATGGCGAATCCAAATCATCAAAGGTTCATGTATCAGTATCAAAATCCAGGAATGATGATGGGACCTGTACTTGGGCCGCAGCTTCAACAAAACATGAACCCATTTGGCAACCCATTTGTCCCAAATGGTAATCCCCATCAACCGCATAACTCGGTTCAAGGTTACAATCCTTATCCCAGCTTTATGTAAGCTTTATAAAATGGTGGTTAATGTATGATGTGTATCTATATATATATAAATGTATACAAGTATATGTTGTGAGGTGATTGTAGCTATAGAGATTATTTTTGTTCAGTAAATAGTACAGTACGTCTTTGTATGTGTGGATGGATGTATCAGTGAGAGACTTTGGTTTTGGTGAGACACCGTTTGGTTCTGAGATTCTTTTTAACCTTTTTATTTTCTATCTCATTTTTGTTATTGCAAATTTATTTCTTATTTGATCTTTCTTTGACAATAATTTTATTTATAACAGTTGGTTTTATTTATTTATTTGTCTCATTCGCTAACCCTATTCACTCCATTCTGAACTCAACTTCGACCAAAATTTTTCAAATTAGTAAGTTCCAAAGAACATTTGTTCCCTTATCCTTTGTTTTTGATAGAGGATATCATCAATTCATACGGCTGGCACTAATAAGTTGAATATTCTCAAGCGATCCAATTCTCATGGGATCCATATCTTAGATATTTTTATTGTTCCTTTATTTTAGGAAACAGAGATTAAAATCTGTGTTGTCGTCATTTTCATTTTTAACCTAAAACATTTGTTAATCTGGAACTCATCTCGTTTCTACTCTTCTATTGAAATTATTGATATCAATACTCCATTGATATCGTTGCTTTGAATTCTAAGGTTTCTTTCTTCATTGAGATCTTTGGTTCTTTTTGTTGTTATTCTTAGCTTGATTAGCTTTAAATCACTTTGGTTACAGGTTTCTTAGATTACACGTTTCCCCTATTAAAGGTATCAGATCCATTACCTTCCTCGGCACCGATGGTTGAAACACGCTCACATGCGACACCTTCAACCGGTAACAGCTTGAGCTGAATTGGGCTTCATCGCTTTGGGTCTTTATCGAAATGATTTTAAATGTCTCCTTGAGCTCATGGATGATGAAGTTAAGCTGATTTAGAAGCTCAGCTGTAATACCCCGACCGCCACCGTCCGTGAGCCTCAAAGACACTTCTCCGGATCGCCACACTTGATTCTCTAATGATCTATTTATGGAAAGTCGGTTGATCAATTTAAGGAAAGTTGATCCATTAGGTACAACTAGCTTGGGGTTGATGACCACATCAACTCCTCACCTATAACCAGAGCCGGCCCTCAATGCAAGCTAACCAAGCAGCTGCTTGGGGCCGGGAAAGATATATACATTTTAGGGACCATTATATTTGTGTGTTTTATTAGCTCTATTGGTTTATCATGGATATTATTTATCCTCTCAATAAAAGTTCTGAGTTCGCCTCTAGAAAGCTTTTTTTCATTTTCTTTAATTTTTCTTACTTTTTTTAATGTGTAAGCCTGTAAGGAGCCAAAATTTTTTTGTTGCTTCTAGCTACACAAATGTCAGGGCCGGCTCTGCCTATAACCATGGATTAAAGACTTCTTTCAATAAGCTTTAGTCTCTGTAGCATCACAATGATGAGGGCAGTGGCGGACCCAGACCCCAAATTAGTATGGGGCACACTTGAAGCAAAAAAAAAAATTTTGTACAGTTTACATTAAAAAAAAAAATTTACTGAAGAAAAATAAAAATTAGTCTGGGGCATGTGCCTCACCTCTTGTAAACGTGGGTCCGCCCTTGGATGGGGGTCGAGTATCAACAACCGAAAGCAATTTAAGAGGATGAAACTTAGTAGAAATTGCTATACTCATGGTATAGTTCATGATGAAATAGTTTATTCCGGGTACATCTCTGTGCATAACAGTGATCCAGTTACATTCTTCATATGTTATTTCGTTTGCTTCCACATTATTTGATGCACAAATATTCTTCAAATCAAGATTAAGAGTATGAACAACACACGGTGTCCAATATATGTGGGAAACATGCTCTCAATTATCTCTTATTCGCACAACGTTCTGATGTCTCACTTTCTTGATAACGTCTTTCATCAAATCAGAAAAAAAAATTGTCTTTCACTTCGCCAAAACAACTCAGAGCCTTGAGAAATACATGACTATTTCCATAAGCTGCAATGAAACTAATGCGAGGTTTTATAGTAGGGGATCACTCTAACTATCACTCACGATCATTTCCCTCTTTTTCCATGTCTATTTCAACGGCATTAATTGTTTCGCGATATTGTGTATTTCTTGTTGCATTTAGGTTGTTATGAGTTTATTATAATCAGGAGGTACATAACCATCAATTTTTATTTGCAACAAACTACTGTTAAAACCTGTGATAATGGGAATTTCTTGCAAGACTGAATAATAATGGGAAGTTTTTGCAAGATTGAATGACAAACCTATAACATAAAACATTCTTGCAATTTCTTGATCTAGTTGATCTCGCCATACTCATTTTTTTTCTTTTTCAAACTCATCTTCCAAATTTTTCATTTCAAGTTGTTCAGTCCTTGTTGCTTTTTTTCAAATAGTAATTTTAACATTTTGATTCCAATCGAATGCGTTCTAATTCTGTACATAAATAACATCAAAATTTTCAAGCTCTTCATTTTGCACCTATTTTCCTAAATTTTTTATAATTCCACAATGGAGCTTCTTCATTCTTGTCGTTATATATATCGTCACTTGTTCTTGACAAACCATAAATCAAACTCCACAATATATAGAAGAAAATTAAAATGAAGAGTTAAAAACGTTAATAATCAATATCATAATTCATTAAAAAAAATGCAAACCAACAACAAAATAAAAAGAGTTAATGACGACACATAACAAAAGTCAAATATCTTTGTAGGCTAAAAATATAAAACCAACAACCAGACGACACACATAACATAAGCAAAAATTAAAAAAGAACAAATAACCAAAGGACAAAAACAATTGTCGTAACCATAAAGTAATGAACGATATCATCCAAAGACCCACAAACAAAAAACTAACGACAAAAAGAATAAGACGAATAGATTAGAGAACTACATACATAAGAGTTAACTCCTTATGTTTTGTGAGAAAAAAAGTGAGCATTGTGAGAGACTTCTCGGAAACAAAACCCAAATTGTTTTGTGAGAAATTGAGTTTAATTTTAAGCTATTTAATATTTTAGGTTAATTAGTTAAACAAAATTTATTTTTCTCATATTTTACTAAATATATACATAAATTTCTTAAAATATTAGTTAAACATCCCCACGCCTTCTCCTTAGTCAATGGCGTCTCCAAATTTTTGAACCTTGTTTGAAATGTTTATACACCATCTCCATGCAAGTTCTAATACAAGAGACGGTAAAGCTTTGTCATCCCGTGCTTTCTAATTAGATGCTATGACAAGTTATGTATTTTTGACAAAATTTGGATTTATCAAGCCTACGAGGAACTAATGCCGGATCAAGAAGCTAGGGAAACGCTATATACTAGCCAAGAGACGTTCATAGTTTTTAAGAGAAAAAAACATGGCAACGCTGATAATAACTCAAAAAAGTGCTCCCAACCTCTCCTTTCACCTATCCATTTTCAAGATAACCCCAATCGTAAACAAACCGAAATGATTCACTTAAACCAAAACAAATTCGGTTCAATTTCACAAAACCCGACAACAGATATGCAAAAGTTGAGAGGAGTCGAACCTTTTTAATTGTTTTGGAATTACAAAAAAAAACAGATCATTTGATGCTTCAAGTTTAATGAAAAGAGAATATCCCCAATAAAAAAAACTGGAAAGTTCAATGTTCTTTATTATTTATTGTCTCTCTGTTTGGCCACAGGGTCGCAATCCATAAAACATATGTTAATAGTTGGCATAGACTCTTCTCATTCCTGCAGTTATTGATTTCATTTTGTAAAAAAAAAAAGCAATGTGATTGTTGCATTCAGATCAAAGTCTCAAACCTCAAACGACACAGCTGAATCCAGCTCTATTCGGTTAAGTCGAACCGTCCCAAGAATATACTCTGGCAAATCTGTTTCCTCTTTTCCCTGCATTTTCATTTAGTAGTTGAAAGATTCAACATAAACCCAAAGCATTTTTGTTTTAACTCTACCCCCAAACGTACCTCAATCAAGATAGCGAGATCAACAATGAGACTTGTGACATAACCAAGGACCAGACCAATTACGCTCCTCGCAACAGCTGATGATCCAATATCTACATCAATCTACAACACCAAGTTTTCATCAACCATTTGAGAGGGTCCACATGATCATGTTTAGTGGAAACTATTATACCTCCAAAAAATTATCCTGCCTCAAGTATTTGCAGGTTACAGCTTTACCAAGCAAGCATGCTTTTGTTCCAACAGCTCGCTTCACCATCCAATATCCCTGTGATTCACCCATAACTGTTTACAATTGATTCCAAATTACTAATATTTCATAGACTACCAGATGAGAAATAGTTTTTTTTTACCTGAACAATACTTGGAATCAGCTTAAACCTTGAGTCGCGGTAACTGTCTGTCCCATCCACAAATTTTCCCAATGACGAAGACTCGCTTAAAGGTCGATCCGCAGCATAGTAGAGGACCAAACAATAGTTAGGCTTTGCTGGTACCTGAAAAGGTAAAACAATTACTAATAAATGTTAAGAGTTAGATAGACTTATAGTTGGGGAAAATGATTGGTGATAGTAGGTTTTACAATCATAGTTCCAAAATACTATGAACACAACATAATCTCATTAAAAGCTCAGATATTAGTATTGATATATGTACTTGTATGGGTTGAGGTACTTTCTAATTAGACACTAGCGTTCACCTATTTGAACAAGTTTTGGAAAGAGGATGATATATATATATATATATATATATATATATATATATATATATATATATATATATATATATATATATATATATATATATATATATATATATATATATATATATATATATATATATATATATATATATATATATATATATATATATATATATATATATATATATATATATATATATATATATATATATAGAGAGAGAGAGAGAGTGTCTATGTTGAAGATAGTATTCAAACCTGAAGATTGATGACTAGGATGAATGGCAGCTTCTTCCCAGGTTCTGACTACAAAATCCAAATCAGACTCCTTCAACCATGTGAGGTTATATATCCAAAGTTTGTATGCTTTTTACTTGCTATCCCAACACACTTTAACTCATCGATAACTTAGAGTGTATAACCAGATTTAGCCACAAGGTGAAAAGGAAAAAAATGCAGAAAAGTAATAATATAATGAATGGGCATGGTGTAGAATGCCTCATAGTAAAATCGAGGTATGGTGACAAGTCGCACATAATACTAGGTTTTAATAAGAAAGAAGGCCGCGAGGGATTGTTAAAGAAAGGTCAAGGGAATACCTGGACAAGACATTTCGGATGCAGGGCGATGTTGTCTACGGCTTTATCAACTTTGAACCAATCCACTGATACAAGTGTCAGAAGGGGCTCCCCACCCATCACCTTAAATTACATCATAGGTTTTATGAAATTCTCACACTTTGTCAGATAATCCAATTCAACAAGTAGAATCAGAAATCAGTCAAGAAAATTATTACATGCAGTAGTAGCCTGAGTTGAAAGATACTCATAGTTTTCTATTCCATTTCAAATGATGTGTGAAATCAACAGTAGAATATCAAAGTAGTGGCAAAAAATTTTAAAGTTACCTTTGCATTATCTTTTAGGTAGGTCTTTCCCCTGATCATAAAGCCCATGCCACTAGGAGAGCTCCAGCAATTTGAGTCCTTATCACCAGTTCCTTTGCGCAGGGATCCTTGGAAGTGACTTGGATCGATGTTCACAGGATCAACACTAGCATCTAATACATTACTTGCGCCTGGAGCTAATGTGAAAATAGAGCTGATATATTAATACGCTGAGAAAAGAAAATGCTTTCCAGTTCTAATTAGTGTCAAATTTTTGAGAGTTAAAAAAATGGTCTGTTTCTCAAAATAAAGGACTCAAGAATGCACTTGGTAACTACAAGAGGTATGTATGTTCCATTCTCATCTAAATAAAGTAAGATTGTTTTACACAAAATGCTGCCTATGCATGAACCATTAAGTTACCCATAAATAAATGATCAATAACAGATATATATATATTGATCAAATATAATGCCAATGTGTAGCCATTGGTGAACTTAATGGACTAGAAAATAAGTAAAGAGAGAACCTTTCGGTCGCTTTGAAGATAAGCTAGCGATTGCCCATGAAACATTCTTCAGTTTAACTTTTATCTCCTGTTTTTAACATTGAAAAAAACAGAATTTTTGATTATTTTAATCATTTTGACACAAGTTGCTAACCTCATGGATTGTACATTAATACTTAACAGGAAATTTTAACATTGGATTATGTGTGATATGTATTAGTTCTCTATATTTTTCAATTAATGAAATGATTTACAACTTCTATTTCCTCCTTTTCCGAGAATGCTTTGGCTTTCCATTTTTGTACATCTAGGGATGAAGTCTAGGCTGTGAGATACATCTAAAGCACTCTAGCTTTGAGGTTTATAGTCTTTGCCGATGGTTTATCTATTTATGCCAAGGGCAACACTTTTTAGGTAATTTTATTTCCTCTGATTTCAATAAGAGCTTTTCGGTTAATATTTATATTCATGATTCTTTACTCTATAATTGTGAATAAAAAATTATACATTAACAAGAAGATATCAAAACCAGTAGTTACCTTTTTGTCCTGATCCTCATCATCTTCATCGCTTTCCTCTTCATCAGATGATGAATCTGTGGCATCATAAAACTGCTCCTCCAGTTCCTCATCTACATATTCACTATCGGGGACATCTGGTAACTTGGACTGGACAACCGTGGCAGTAGTTTCATACCTAAAGGCTGGGTTTGCTCCAATGTACTCCTTCAGACCTGATATACCAATTCACATTGAATAAAAAAACATGAGGAAATTGTGACATCTAATGATGTCAGAGATCAGGCATACTTTAAACAGCATGCCTAATAAGATTTAGTAGCTTCTATGCCCAATAAAAGGAAGCTTCCAATTTGTTACAAAAGGGAAGCATGACAAATGTATTTTTTATCCGAAACAAGTTCGAATAGTGATTGCTAATCTACATCATAACTCAGATAAATATTTGGGTGTGCTCACAAGATCTCCATCAGTCAATAAATATTACTGATACCACAAAGATTACATATCAACTCCCTACTCTTTTCATGTGTTCATTTTCTACAATAAGATCTGGCAAGAGATAAGACATGCATTTAACCTGATACTTGGAGGAGTAATGTATACGGAATAGTCTTTTCAAACTTTGAGTAGCTAGTTCTCTTCCACTTGCCCCAACGTTTAGAGCGGATTTCTAGCATGTGTGTTACAAGACAACTTGGACGTTCTGCATCCATGCGCTTTTTCAAGTTTCTGATCTCCCAAGTGGAGGCTGCAATAAAAAAGAATGAAACAGAGATGACAGGTCTTAAAAGCACAGGAAAACTGCATTTCTAAGTGTTCTTTAAATCCAAATAATGCATATAATCTGATCCAATGAGAAAAAAATAAAGGCAAAGCATACAAAAAAGTAAGTCAAAGACTCAAAAGTGAAAAAAGATCAGTAGAATAAAACACTAGAGTAGCATCCCACGTACTATGGTTTACAAGCTAATAAGATTGCCCAGCACTATGATTCAGTTATAGACTGTGTCAGCATTATAGACTGTGTCAGCATTAAAGAACTTAGTCTCTAAACCAGCTAGTTCTCTATAAAAATTGTATCTTCATAACTTGACACAATTGCAGAAACAAGGAGCAAGTTATCAAAAGCAACTAAGTATGCACAAGGACCAAGAACCTCCAGCTATCAAAGAACCATTAAGATTAATATACCTATATTGCATTGTCACCAAACATGCAGCATAGTAAAAATGGTAATAGAAGGTTTTCTCAAAATAAAATATCTTACGAGTAATCTCTGTGCGTCGATATCCAGACTTTGGAGGCCGTTTCTTATGCGTTGCTGGAAACTGTAAGATTGCTGCATACAAAAATAAAACGTGAGAGAATAGTTGGAGTTATTCAATGACTAGCTGTTCTTCAAAGAATGATAATGAATTAAATGAGTTTCCAGGTCACATGAGTATGAAGATATCATCCAGAAATAATATTAGAGGGAAGCATGCAAGACTAAGATTTCTAGATGGCAGGGGCGAGCTGACTGAGTTTTTCAAAATCCATAATTGCCAAGTTCAAATGTTAGATGAAGGTTCCTTTAGCTTCTTTGTATGATTAACTAATGTTTTCCTCACAGCTCACAGAGCATGAAATAAACAATAAAATAAGAATTCTCCTTTTCTGCACTACTCGCTGTTTTGCATTCAATATTGCAACGTATAAATAGAGTTCATGGGTGGGTATTGACGTTTTCTGTATCCCATTCGGCAGTTACAGGATGGAACATCAACCTATATAATTTGACCTTGTATCATACACTTAACAGTTGACTAGAAACCAAGTAACAAAGCTTAAATCATTCTCCACCTTTGTGCATAGCCGATACAGACATCATCAGACTGATGTAAGACACTATTACTTAGAAGAGTATTGCTATCGACTTACTGTATGTCCCATCTTGCCCACGTACCCACTGTCTAGAGAAGATAAAATCTCTCTTTGATTGCCATCTGCAAAATATACTATTTAACCAGTTTAATGGATAAAATGTAACTGTAAAGCTACCCGCTGAGAGAATACACATCTGATAGTGGAACGACCAAGACATTTTGTATATACGTTTTTCCATTGAAGAATACAGAAATCAGTTTGGCACTAAAGACAACCAGAACTTTCAGTTGAAAAACATACCGTGAAAGATATTTAGGATCGTATACGCAGTAAACAACGTCATAATGGCCCTCATATGAGTCTATCAATTCCGAATCACCTGTTACAGCATCCCACCTAAGAAAATAATTAGAAAGATCCTAGTAACAAATGACATAAATTTTTGAGGAAATGAGCTTACTCGTATCTCTGATGTTTGTCAAGATTCAAAATCACTTCGAACACAGCATCTGCACTAGCTTCAACTACAGCAACTGCTTTCACAAGAACTCCTCTACCAGCCTAAAAATAAATCATATAAACTTAGTTATAAAATCTGATTTCAACTTGTTACCTTGCCAATAAGAATTAATATGATGGCAATTAAAGATTGAAAATGTTCTGATGAAAACAGAAAATAAGGGTTCAGTTTCCATTCCTCTAGAAATACATTAAAGTCATTCTGAATGTCATAAAATAGCCAACAGTCTCCACGACCTAGTAAGGGAGGACAACCATCAAATAATTGTTTCTTAACAATCACAATCAATAAACAAATACAGCACTACCAAGGGATTATACTACGACACCAGTTTTTGAAGCCAACATCCAATTACACACATTCCTAACTCATTCTAAATAGCTTGATCAGTCGGTGCAGCTTAATTTTCCCTTTCTTTCACAGCTTTCGCAAGGTTGTACCTTCTGCATAATGCACTCTCAAGAGCTAGCTCATTAAAAGGAGTAACAATGTTCCAATGATTTTTTTAACCGATCAACCAATCTCTTATGTCACTGTTTTTAATACTTATTACCAACAGTTCTTTCTATAGTTGAGAATATATTGTCTGAATAAAAGTACATATACCTTGAAGTTAGCCACATCTTCAAAAATCCTAACCCCTGCAAAAAGTATAAAGAAAAATAAATAATCGAAGGTTAATGCATTGAATAGCAAGCCAAGCATAAGAACAATCTCAATGTGTTTACGCCTTGGTCTAAAAATTTTGAACATAAAGGATTACTATCTATCCACACAACCTTAGGATTCATAGAGATGAAATACAACAAAAAAACTGGACAAATATTTCTGCATATTTTGGTGATAAGAGTCTTCAATAATTACCACTTTATAACTGATAAAGAAGTATACACAGTCAAAAGGGGACAACATAAAATGCATCTTAATGCATGTTTTGTAGATGTAAATAAATGGGGACATTCTAACTGGCCACATTACTGGTTCTGTAGAAAAAATATTTGTAAGGTTGTCTGATAATAAATTCTACAGTTTACCACCATGCATACCATTGATTGTACGAACACATTTCCATTCATGTGCTTCGATTGCATCTCCATTGTCACCACCCTCGTAGAAACCATCAGCCCTGCCATCGCTAACTAAGGTAGAGGATTGCCTCAGAAGAGTCTCCGGACCTGTTATTTTAAGAACATAATCAAAATCTTTGTTTGGAAAGAAAAGTAACTTTCAGGTGAACCCTATGTCCTGAGTCATGAATAACCACTATATAAAATCTTAAGAAATCAGATTAAATCATATTAGGGAACTGGATGGAATATAAACCTATTAATGCATAATAGAATCAAGAGCTCTAGGATTATATCTATAGTTTCACTAACATACAGGAAAACATATATTTGAGTCCAGAGTCGAATCGATCAATTTTATGTCGAAATAATCAGAATCATCACGACCACTCTGCACCAAGTTACCAATATCTCATTTTGTATGTGCCCACCCCAATGATGGGAGACTATGAAAATAGGCAATGAGTTCTTGTGTTTTTTTTTCATTGTAAGATTTGGAGATCCCTTATTAAGCTATGATAATAATTATGCACTGCATACCAACAAATAAACATCCGAAAATCTAGATGTAGAATTTTGTATACTTGGTAAGAATAACAGAAGCTGTACCTACAAAATTTTTAACTTACAAAATAACATGGAAATATCAAATTGCCTCTTTTAAATAGCCATTTTTAACATTTATATGTTTGTGGAAGATTTTGAAGCCAAGAAAACCCATAAATTTGAGTTACAACATATTACCTTGCCCAATTCGGATAAGCTTTTTTAACCCATAAGCATAACGCCTTACTCGAGGACGATGTCCTTCCAGATCGATGCTTCGAAAAAATAGAGTGTGAGCTACTAAACTACTAATACATACTATCCTTTAAGGGACTAATCATGTGATAATTATAACATACTTGGCCTCGATGCTTAACTTTTTTCTTGTGCTCCCGCCTTTCGATAGTGCATATTCAGCCTTCAAGAAAAAAAGAAAAAGCAGTAATCAGCACTTTAAAGAAAAACAATAAAAACAACTTCTGATATCTCATCCCAAAATGCTCAAATAACAAAAATCAAAATGAACTTAGAAAGAAGTACAGCCCGTTTTATGCTATATTAACTATAAAACTTCAATATATTATGCTGTTTAAGCACAGACTCCTTCATACCTGCTGTTTTGCTTCATCAAAGGCTTCAACCCATTTCCGGGCTTCTCCAGCAGTAGCACAAGCAATCTGAAGCAAAGTTTACAGAGGAAAAAAGTTACGTGATGCACCTGGGTCATGCAAAAAAACTTACCAAAACAATACACTCTATATTTTGAAATGCACTTTCAAGGTAACAAAATGGTTTACTATCCATCTTTAAGACATTTACTCTTTAAGTTAACTGTTTGGTTCTTCCAAAGTGTGCAAATACACAAAAACTCAATATTCAGTGCACATTTCCAAAAAACTCCAGTGCACTGGATATCTGAGTTTAAAAAAACTCAGATTCACAGTGGCAAGCTTTAAATCCAGTGCACATTTCCAAAAAAAAAGAACCAGATATCCAGAAATCAATATGTTTGCAAAAAGGGAATATAACTTACTTCTCCTTTTTTTGTCTCATCTAACCGGTTATAGAACCTTATGGCATAAACATCCTACAAGATATAATAAAACAACAAATTAGTAAGTGCACCTTTTTAATTTATTCTCATGCTTCCATTCCTTAGAGCATACAATCAAGACACAAGATAGGGAATACCGAATACGCATTTTAAGCAGACGAATGTAAAATTTATTCATCAAAAACCATGGTTACAATACATGCATCTTCGTCTGAGCAGAGGTTAGAGATTGAAAAGTATTACCCCCTGATTAACTTTGCGACGTCCGAGCTCTTCAACCATCATTGTTGGGCCTATAACACCACGCCTTATAGGTTTCTAGACAAACAAACAAACAAAATCGATATAACAGTATACCAAAACAAATCTATTTTGTATATATCGATGTCAAATTCAAATTCCCAACCAACATTGAGTAGAAATCCAAAAGGATGAAAAATCTCGGTCAATGTCATATTCAATTTAATTCAGCTACTATAACCTCCTAACAATCAAGAACAACGAGGAAAGTAAGAAACACATACAATATCTGGATTCTCATGAGGATTTTTTTTATACATCTCCACATATTTGCCTCTAATGTAAAGGTAACGGAGATTACAATACTCATGCCCAATCTTATTAATACCCAAATGATACACCGATCCGAAATACTCAAACGTTCCTCCTTCTCCACCGCTATTACGGCTACTACTACTGCTTCCACTATTATTAAGATCTCCTGAAAATCCCACTCTTCCCAGATTACCGGAAACTTTCTTCTCCGACCCGTCGTCGGCTATAACTTTCTTCGATCCAGGCGATGTCATCGCCATAGGCTTTTTTAGATCAATCAAATTCAGCTACTCTGAATTACGCATCAATCAAATCTTAGAATCGTTCGGTGTAATTATTTATTTTTCTTCTTTGCCTCAATTATGGAGGTTGGGTACTTGGGTTCATTGATTCCAAGCCATCTGTATGGTATCCGCATCTGTACAACATATTTATGTCGATCCAATCAATGCCCTCCACGTCAAATATATATTGCTGTTTACTTTTGCCATCCCCAAACTTTAAATTAAAACAAAACAATTTGTTAAAAAAATAAAAATTAAAACAAAACAAAACAAAATAGACGTTAAAAAAACAAAAAAAAAATAGTAGGTGAGAAAATAACATTACCTAATAATAGTCATTTAATTTGCGCCTAAGAAATTAAAAAATCTTTATGAAACGCCTTACAACAAAAAGAATAGGTAAAAACTCTCAGAACATGTTTAAAAATCTTTCAAATTTTTTTACATTTTTAATAAATAATAAAAATAGTTCATAATATCATTCAACTCGATTCAAAACTAACCACACTGTTACACTACATTAAGTTATAATATAAAAACAAATATGAAATCATTGATCGTTGTTGAACATCTCGTTGAGGTGTAGTTAAATTAATTTTTGAATTTTTTAATATTTGAATATATATTTTAAATTATTGAATATATTTAACTGAAAGTTATTGTAACAACCGTGGATTCTAGGTCGAGGAACCTCGAGGGACGTTCGGAGATTATCGGGAAGTGCTCGGGATGATAAATGCGACCAAGTGACTTTGTGAGGAAGGTCACCCGGTCGGGTGACATGGTTATACCGATTGGGTGAAGTTGCATTTGGACCGGTAGGATATGACCACTTCACCCGACCGATCGGGTTGTATTATAACTGTTTCGTGGGAGACAGAAAAACAGAGCAGAAGTCACCTTGTTTGGCCGTATGAGAGAAGCAAGAGATAAGATAAAAAGGGAAATAGATATGTGGTAAGGTTTTACTCTCTTTCATCTCCTAGGTTGTGGATTAAGAGTTTTATAACACTTTTATGGTAGAATTGATGTTGAAAGATGAGGAGAAGGAGAATAAACTCTAACGATTGGATCTAGGGGAATAAGATCTCAAAGTGTTGTTATTTTGAGGTAAAACTCCTTAAATTCATGGTATAGTGTTGGGTTTTGAAGTTTAGAAGAGATTGGAGTGGTTTTGGGGCCAAACCACTATTGTTTCTCTACTGGTTGGATAGGGGCCGGTCAAGTGAACCATGTAGACCGACCAGGTGGTGATGGGAGAGGCGGTGCTCTGTTC
>KE159048.1:25862-36244 GCA_000411055.1 Leavenworthia alabamica | reverse complement strand
GACCGTGCACCCGACCATGAGCTGTCCCCCCGATCGGTCATGGCTATAACTCACCCGGCCGTACACACCCGACCGTGAGCTGTCTCACCCGATCGATCGTGGTTGGAACTCACCCAGCCGTACACACCCAACCGTGAGCTGTCCCACCCGATCGGTCGTGGTCGACTTTCATCCGGTCGATCGCATCGTTCCACCCGACCGGTCCGGATGCGACAATCTTCATGATGGACTTAAACCTTAGCCGGTCTCTCTCCCACTTTACCAACCGATCCACCCTCCGGCCAGAAGGAGATTCAATTGATTTCTCAACAAAATCCAACCCAAAACTTCCCAATCCTTTAAATCAACCTTTAGAACTAAGAATCTATGAGTTTTACCTTGAATAACACTTATTTAGTGTTTCGTTTTATATATGTTCAATTACTATTTATTTCAAGTTTAGTAATTTTATATGTTTTGTAAACGTTTTTAGCAAATTTGCTTGTAAAATATTTAAAATACATATCCGTCCGAAACCGTCATAATTTTCTAACTATTTCCGAAGGACATTTGTTCTCGTCGGTATACGTCAGGCCTTTCCGACGACATTCTACAGATTATATTTTAAAATAATAAATTATTTATTACCGTCAAAATTCGTTAGAACATTTTCCGACATGTTTATATTTTGTAAAAAAATTTCCGATGGTTTTCTAATAAATTTTATTTTTTTCGTTTTTCCTCAAAATATATCGTAAATCCATTGATTTTTTCTGACGGTTTTTTCCCATCAAAATTGTTAATCAGATTTTACCCTATTCTCTTCCT
Source organism: Leavenworthia alabamica (assembly GCA_000411055.1). Lineage (NCBI taxonomy): Eukaryota > Viridiplantae > Streptophyta > Magnoliopsida > Brassicales > Brassicaceae > Leavenworthia > Leavenworthia alabamica. The sequence goes on along the minus strand of KE159048.1, from coordinate 35,437 downwards.
ATTTTCTTAAGTGCAAGACCCTAAAGCTATTTTGGTTTTACATATACTTATGACTCATCTAACTTGCTTATATATCTTTCAGTCAATGACATTCAGATCCATAAAGCTCATCACACCCATATATGAAGTTTATTCACTATAAGTTAATTTATACACAGCGTATATATATACATGTATACTTTGTACATATAGTTGCGTACATGATCTGCTATATATAGAGAGTTAGAGATGGAGAGTGGTCCAGTTTGAGTCTATCGCTGACCGAATTGTAAGAAGAACAGTCGTGTGTCAAGAGCGAGAGATTCCCTCTTCGCCAGCTTTCTTTTTGGTTTTATCCTACAATAGTCTTTACAAGTGCCCAAAAGCTTACTTATCACATACAATAAAACAAAAGTTATATTATTTTTAAAACTGTACCGACGACCCCAACTAATAAAATATAAATAATAAAATATAAATATTTTTGAAACTTTCTTGGAAAAAAAAAAGAGCAGCCCATTTTTGAACCCATCTCACAAAAAAAATATCTTAACTTACTTCTCAATAAGTCTTTTAGGATTTTTATCAAAAATAAAATAAAACATATCAATTCGAAATAACTTAAATTCTAGGATATATATATAAACCGATGCTTATTATATAAAGTCCAAATTGTTATATGCTAAATTTTTCAAATCAATTTTTGAACTTTGTAGCAGCCGTAAAGAAAACATGGTCATCTTACAAAATTAAATATGTATTATTTTGACCTTCAAAATAAAATATATGTTCATATATTTCCATCAACTTGGTTGTATTTTGAATATTTCACTCTATACATTATAATGGAAAAATATAGTTAGTTACATTTAACTTGTTTTCTTCTTCATAAATCTCTCTGTCTTCTTGCTTACAGATTTTTACTTGATTTAGTAGAGAACTGTGTGACACATTAAAGATCGTTTCTGTATATATCTCTGTCCACCTGTTTTGTCTTCTTATTTCAAATCTCTCTCTCTCTTTCACCTAAACCAACATCAACATGATGATGCCAGATGATCATCATCACCTCTCATTTCCAAGCTATGTCCTTCACCAAGAACACATCACTCACAATCCTAACCCTAACCCTAATCCTTCCTCCTCAAACTCAGCTAAGAGGAAGAGAAATCTTCCCGGAAATCCAGGCATGTATATATAAATCACTCAATCCAAATCTTGAACTTTTAATATATTCTTGATATTTATTTTTATGTATTTCTATCAAGAACAATAATTCTTGTTTCAACTTTGGATCTCTATTTTCTTTGTCTTGTTATTTTCCTTATTTATTATTTATTTTCTTTCCTGGTTTAAATTTGATAAATTAAATTAAAAAACCAGATCCAGATGCAGAAGTCATTGCTCTATCGCCAAACTCCCTCATGGCCACGAATCGATTTATATGTGAGGTATGTAACAAAGGTTTTAAAAGAGATCAGAACCTTCAGCTTCACCGGAGAGGCCATAACCTTCCATGGAAGCTAAAGCAAAGAGCGAACAAGGAGCAAGTGAAGAAGAAAGTGTACATCTGTCCCGAGAAGACCTGCGTACACCATGATCCCACTCGAGCCCTTGGAGACTTAACAGGAATCAAGAAGCATTTTAGCAGAAAACATGGTGAGAAGAAGTGGAAATGCGACAAGTGTTCTAAAAAATATGCTGTCATGTCCGATTGGAAAGCTCATAGCAAGATTTGTGGTACTAGAGAATACAGATGTGACTGTGGTACTCTCTTTTCCAGGTATATATTTTGCTAAAACATTTTTAATATGTCTTTTTGTTATTGTTGAATTAATGGCTAAATAAACCAACTAGTTTTACTATAATCAAGATCTCTTATTATATATATACATATATGTGATAATATTAATGTATATATTGATATTTTGTTTGATGAAATGAATTGGGACAGGAAAGATAGTTTCATAACACATAGAGCATTTTGTGACGCCTTAGCTGAAGAGAGTGCTGGATTCGTCTCGGTTCCACCAGCCGCAACAGAACCTGCCGATTTGCACAATGGCTTGGGCTCGGAAGCTGAAGTCAATCTTGGAAACATGAATCCAAATCATCAACATCGATTACTTAATGCTACATCTTTCCAAATGGATCAAACAGGTTTCATTGGCTTCATGGGACAAGCCTTCACAAACCAGGTTCCTTTGCAAACCAACGTTTTTGCGTCCTCATCATCTCCATCACCTCGTAGTGCATCCGATTCGCTTCATAATCTATGGAATTTACAAGGACAATCATCTCATCAATGGCTTCTAAACGAAAACAACAACAACAACATTCTCCAAAGAGGAATCTTCAAGAATCAAGAAGAACATGAGTTCAAGAAAGGAATTAGTAATTGTTCTTTGTTGTCTCCAGAAGCATGCAAAAACACTAATAATTATAACCAAAACGGTGGACAAGAATTTATAGAGACAATAGCATCCATGTCGGCCACTGCATTGTTACAAAAGGCAGCTCAAATGGGATCAAAGAGATCATCATCAAGCTCAAACAATAGCATGGCTTTTGGTCTAATGAGTTCCTCCATCTTCGACAACAAACAAACGGAGAATAATAAAACTAAGGATGAAAGAGGATTCACTAGAGACTTTCTTGGTGTGGGAAGTCAACATCGTCCTTGGCCATTATTGATGGTCAACCGTAGTGTTCCCGACTTGTCTCCTCCGGCCACCACCGGACCACCAACATGAACCCGTGATCTTTAATTTGCTCATGCATGTATATATGATAAAACCATAAAGATAAAAATCACATTATGTTGTATGTATGAATTTGAAGAGCACGAAGGATTCCTCTGTTTAAGATGTTTTCTTAATGCAGAAACTTTAACTATGTAATCCAAGTGACGAGAGGGCAAATTAAGCGGGGCAGCAAAATACGAAGAAACTCGTAAAAGATGAGATTTTGACTCGGAGAGAATCTTTGAGTTAACTCGGTACGTAATGGGTCCACTTGATTGACGAAGATGAGAAGCTATTTAGGGTCCACCTCCTGCATGCATGGCTAAACCTCTGACTATGCATGCACAGCAAAGCGTACGCTATGTCTTTTCTTATTCTTCTTTGTTTTATTTTTTCCTTATAATTATTTCATGTTTTTATTTGTATGAACCGTGGAAAAGTGTGTACGTTGTAAAAGGTTAAACTTTTAATCGGTATTATTGGAATCATTTATCATTTATCTACTACTTATTAAATCTATACTATAATAGTAGTTGAGTTCTTCTCTCCCGATGCCGACAATACGGGGGACATGTAATTTTTATATTTTAGTTCTCATAAATTTATTAAATTTTTTTTTTTTTTCAAATTTTTAAAACACCCATAAAATTTAATTTAAACCTATCTAATTTTAATCTCTCGTTTTCTTCCATCCTCCACTTTCCACTACTGCTTGTAACTGAAAAAAATCAATAAACATTTATCACTTAAGATTGGTTTAGTTGACTTCAAATATAACTTTTAAAAGGTTTGTTCTTAAACTGAAACGTTTTTTTTTTTTTTAAATTTCAACCTCTTCTCTTTAAAATCGTTTCTGCCTCTTATCTTTCTGAACTTGAAACTTAATTCTGTATTTAATTTTAGATTATCAGAGGAAAATCATTTACCTAGTGTATTTAATTTTAGAGTACTAGAACCTTCTCTCCATTGAAACAGCCCATCTATATATTTCCTAATTTCTTCAACTCGTGTCTAACTCGTACTGACCACTCGCATTTTTTGCAGACTTGTGGAATAGATGTAAACAACAACAAGCTCTCTCCGTCTGATCTGTAGCTTCTGCTTCTATTTTTATCTCAAATCGATAGGATCATTGTCATCCCTGAATTTATTTGAGTTGAATGATGTGTGATATCATAGTAGTTTAGTAGATCCTTGATATGTTGCTGAGTTCGGTGTTTTAGAGGAATTAGGCTCCTTCAAATCACTTGTTTGATATTTTTCAGTGATTGAATTAGTTTTTTTTCACTTGTATAACGTAGCTGTTTTAGAGGTTGTTGTTGTTGTTTATAATCCATGGCTTTGCTGAATGATTTCCGTTTTGGGATCTGATATATATTTGTATATATGTGTATTTGTTGCAGATTTGAGCTAAGATGACGAAGAACTACCCAACAGTGAGTGAAGATTACCTCAAGGCTTTCGAGAGGTGTAAGAAGAAGCTTAGAGGTATGATAGCTGAGAAGAACTGTGCTCCCATCATGGTCCGACTTGCGTAAGTAACTAATCATATCAGTGTACTGTTTCTGTGGATGTGTAGATCTCATGGCTAATCTATTTGTGTAAACTTCAGATGGCACTCAGCTGGAACATTCGATTGCCCTTCAAAGACTAGAGGTCCTTTTGGAACAATGAGGTTTGAAGCTGAGCAAGCTCATGGAGCTAACGCTGGTATCCACGTTGCTCTTAGGTTGTTGGAGCCAATCAGAGAGCAATTCCCTACCATCACTACCTTAATCATTTCTTTTGTAATTTTATATCTATTATTGTTTTTTATTTAATATTTTCTTCAATTTATAATTTCATTAGAGCGGTTGGAGATGTGACTGGCGGTAATTTTAAGATTGGAATTGATGAAAAACGAGGAAGATGATACATTCGATTAAGAAAATTATGGGGAATCACTCTAACACCGATAGTTTTCAAGTGTTGAAAGAGGCTGATATGGACGCCAATGAGGCTGTGCAGAAGCTTATATCAAGGTTTTGATCTCTTTTGTCTCTTTCCTTTCTCTACTTTGTTCGTTGAATCTTGTGCTTAGAGAAATTCCAATTATAGATTATTGGACTTTGTCTGGATTTATTAAATGAGGTGATATATTGTTTTTATCTTTGGATATCATCATAATTCAGTTTGCACATATCCATTTCAAGAGGTGAAGATCAAAAGAACCAAGAAGAAAGAAGTAACATCTTATTTTGACTTAGCTTCATTGTGAATAAAAGGTGATGATAGTATGATAGTCTCATATGTTGCATTAAGGTTTTGATAGCATAAACCTTTTTCTAATGCTATAACTTTCATTTTTTATTTACGATCATTTAGGAGTTAATTTATTAATAAAGTTATGGAGCCTGTTGAGAGAAAAAAATCTATTGATAATAGTTTTAGAGAAGTTAATTTTAGTACTGATGAGGCTGTACATAATGTGTGAGACTGCAATCAGAATGATACATTTGTTGATCATTGTGTTTGTTGAATGAATTATAATCCGCGCGTATGTGCGACTATTCTTATGTTTTGGATGGTAATTTCTCGAATTTTTTTGAATTGGTCTCTTCTCTTCTTTCGTTCAGGCATTTGCACGGCTTAGTGCTGTCTATGGTGGGACATGTATGTTGAACAAATCGTGCAAGGTATGTCTTTCACTTCCTTATCATTGCAGTGTTTTGCTTAATTGTACATCAACTTATGTTGCTTCTATAACATGTAGAGTTTGATGAGAAGAGTAAGGTTACATGTGTTAATATGAGGGTTAAGATGCCAAATGCAAGAAAGTTGTATCTCATGCATCTTACCTGCCAAAAAGGTAATTACTGCGACCACAAAATATTCTGTCATTTAGCTTTTTCTTATGCTTCACGAAGAGAGCAAGAAGGTCTCCTTGAATTTTTTTGTTGAATGCATAGAGTTTTCTTCTCGGTTTTACTTGACATATAGAGGACCTTGCCTTCGATGTTGCTGATCTTTTCCTGAATTAGAACCAGAGCTAAGTAGATGCTAAGCGAGGTTATCATTAGTTTAAATTGTTATCTATGTTTTTTTTGTTAAAGAACTATCTAATTATTTAGATCATTGCAAAGCCTTTTTAAGTTGAAGGACAAGAAACGAATCTCGAGTCGTAATGATTGAAGAAGCCTTTACAGATGCAAATTTGCATAAAGCCATAATCCTTAAAGAGAATGAAAAAAGAATTTTTGCCATATGTATGGTCTCTATTGATTGTGTTGGGATACCATCAATTCTGATTAGAGAATCCATGAGTATAGAACGAATTATCTTTCTATCTTTTTTTTTTTTTAAAGTTGGTGTTTTGCAAGGTACATTAATCAAATAATTCCAGACTTCTTTATTATTGGATGAACTTCCTTCTTACATAACTCCCATGATGGTAAACTCTTTCTTCTCCCCTCACTCACTTAGTATTTCTATATACTTAACTACTCTTTTGCTTACATGATATTTTTAATGTAATATGAAATGTATAGTATAATTTATAATTCTCTTCAACAAACAATTTATGTTTTCTATTCTTAAAAAACCTATAGCTAAACAAAACTAATTAAAAATTTTAAGATAAGAAAATGTGAACATTAAAGATTTGTTGTTCTACCTGTACAGATTCAAACACATAAAAGAATAAAAAGTTAGTTTAAATTACAGTTTACTTCATTTTACACTTATAAATTAAAATTAATAAAATAAAAACATTACAACAATACACACGTGCCAGGGGTTTTATCCTAAAAAATATGCATATTATTAGAAATTATGTCCAGAATATATTATTATTCAATCTATTTATACTACTTGTTACATAAGATATCACAGATAATATTATTTAAAATATTATTTAATATTACTCTTTAGAAATGATATAATTCATATAAAATACATATTCACTAAAGTTTAAACATGTATAGTGTTTAATAAGAGAAAAAAATTAACAACTAATGAGAATTGAGAACAAAGTTTCTATCTGGATCGATAGACTTATTTGACTGTGCTTAATAAGATAAATTAAGTGAAAAACTCTACTAAATATTCATACATAAGAATGAAGGTATAAATTTTCAAACTTTAATACTTTATAGAATATATAAAAAGCTATAAAAGATAAAATTACATATAATATTCAAAAACTCAATAGAAACTAAAATTTATATTATATTGAAAGTGCTAAAAACAAAAAAAATAACCAGAATGAAGTTGACTGGGTGCGATCATACCAGCACGAATGCACCGGATCCCATCAAAACTCCGCAGTTAAGCATGTTTGGGAGAGAGTAGTTGAAACACCCCAACCCGGTTCTCTAGACTCATAACCGCTAATTTTTAAAACTTTTATCACTTAACCAATAATCTCAATCTTATCGGTTCTAGAGTCCGGATTATCCTAATAACAAAACAACTAAGTCTCTAAAACTCCAATAAAGAAAATAACTCAAACATAACTCAAATAGTAAATCTCAACTTTACCTAGATATATCTAGGTTCTCAAACATAACTCAAAAGTAAAACAACACGACAACCGGTATACCATCACCTCCTAGCTGCTGTACCACGAGCTCGCGATCATGACTTATCTTTTTCTTTATCTGCGCACACGAAATGACGCTATCAGTATATAAAACATACTGAGTGGGCAATCTTCCCGTCTATTGGGTTCTTTGTAGACAAAAGCAATTGATCCTCAAATTATTTAATCTCATATTCTTGATTTCTCAAGTTCTCAATCCTCATTTTTAATTACTCAATTTTTCAATTACTCAAATTCTCAATTACTCAAATGTGTGACAACCGGTACTCACTCAGAAATCCGCTTATCACACTGGTCCACATGTGATGAACTGATGCTAACTCATTCCACCTGAACATCATCACACGTTCACGAGAAATTGGTGCTCACTCAGTGCACTCGGTTCTCCATCTAGTCAGTCAGTTCACTCAGAACATCCGTTGACTAGACCTCAAAACTCAGAAATGTTTTACTCAAATTTCCTTTTAACTCAATACTCAAATTTTTTTCCAGTTTTAAATTAAATATTAAACCGACCCTCGGTTTAATAATTACTTATTTAAAACACACAACTCAAACACCACACAGACTCAACACAAAAGCACACAACACACAATCAAGACCATCAAATCAAATGATAATTAAAAGTTCAGGGTTTTCGAATTTTTTATCTTTTTTAATTAATTATTAACTCTTTTTGGGCTTTTATAATTCATAACCCAATTAATTTATAATTAAAAATCTGTAGGAATTCCAATCCCAATCTTTTTAATCATTTCATTAATTATTTTGGGCTTCCAAACCTAATTAATTCAACATTCCATCGGACCACACAGCAACATTCGGATTCTCTGAAACTTCTGGAATTTAATTCACAGCAACAACTCAGTTCACGGGTCGGTCCAACTACTATGGTTTGATTTATTCGGTTCAATGTCACAGTGAACTGACCTGTACAGGATCAGCAAACCATTTCATTAAACTAAACTCGGCAAACCATAACCCTAAACCGACTTTATGACCATTAACCGGATCACGAATGTTATAATTCTCTCCCACTAAGAATAGATTCATCCTCGAATCTACCGTCAACTCGTCACTCAGAACCGCAACCTCATAAAAATGAGTTCCCTTACTCGAAAATCTCATAGGAATGAGGTACTCACCCCATAAATCTTGTAACTGAGATACTCTAACGCATAAATCTCATCACACGAGATACTCAAACTCAATAAACTCATTTTATTTCTGAAGATTTGCACATGTTAAACTCAAATTACTTATTATGTGATGGATCAACTTAAAACTCAAAAACTCAGAACTCAAATATGATCCATAGATAAATAAGTCTCAAGACTCAAATACAAGTGCAATCTCGAAAATAAAAACTCCAAACTTTACAACAAGGACTACTCAGTCCTCCACATGAATCAGCTCTTCCTGCAACTTGCCATACCTCTTGGAAAACTTGCATTTTAACTTAGCCTCTGGCTCCCAAGTTTCCTCATACTTGCCATTACAGTTCCAACGGACTTTCATTTCTGGCACTTTCTTCCTACGAATCACTCTAATACGACGGTCCAAAACCTCAATGGGCCGTGCCTCTATCATCCTACTCCGTGTAAGGTCTGTAGGAATCTCTGTGACCACTCGGTCGTCTCTGTGTAAACACTTCTTCAGCATAGACACATGAAACATCTTGTGAAAAGCTTGCATAGATTAAGGCAACTCGAGCCTATATGCAACTTTTCCTACCAGTTCCACAATCTTAAGAGGTCTCATGTACCTTGAACTCAACTTGTTCTATAAAATCGACATGTTCGGTAGATCAACCATGTCTCCAACCTCAAACTCTAAATCCTTCTGACGCTTGTCGGCATAACTCTTTTGTCTATCCTGAGCCTCCTTCATATTTAACTTAACAATTTGGATCTTCTAACTAGTCCCAAAACAAAATCCTCACCTAACAGGCTCCTCTCCCCCACTTGATTCCAACATAGCGGGGTCCTGCAAGGCCTACCATACAGTGCCTCAAAATGCACCATGCCAATACTATCCTGATAGCTATTGTTGTAGGCAAACTCAACCAAACTCAGATGGTCAAACCAATGCCCACCCCAATCCAACACACACATCCGCAGCAGATCCTATAAAGTTTGGATGGTCCTCTCAGACTGTCCATCGGTCTGTGGGTGATATGCAGTACTCATGTGTACCTTAGTACCCATCTCTTTCTGGAAGGCTCTCTAGAACTGCGATGCAAACCTCGGATCTTGATCCGATACAATGCCCAG
>KE159047.1:22530-37458 GCA_000411055.1 Leavenworthia alabamica | reverse complement strand
ATATTTTATTAATTTATTGTGATATTAATTTATCTATAAATTAATATTTATTAATTTATAAAAATATCTTTCTATCTATAATATTTTTTAAAAAATTTTAAATGTAAACAAAATTTTTTAAAAAAAAATTTATATATGAATTTCGTGAATGCTATCAATATTATCGTTTCTGCTTGGACACTTAATGTTCATCAAGTGATAATAGAAAAACAATTTCGACACTACAAAGTTCGATCAGATGATTGTGACTCCAAGAATTTAGAAGAGGATTCAATTTATGAAAACAAAATTCATGAACTTGAAGTTGTAATCAATAATCTTAGTTATCGGAATAAAATAGATATTAATAGTCTCCTCAACTATTCGGGTGAAAATAATTCATGCTCAGAATTTTAAAGTTAGAAAAATTGTGGTTTATGTCATTAATGCTGATAAAAAAAATAAATACGATTATATGAAATTTTTCAAACTAATTACGCGTATGAAAGCAATTATAGCGTCTAAAACTCTTTACAATTTCTAAATGCAGATCAAGAAAACAACACTAAAGTGTTTGATGCAATAAAAAAATCAAGGATGAGCTCCAACGAGATTCAAACTTTAAGAAAAGACAAACAACAGTGAAATCATATTTTACTAAATTGACTTAATTATATTTGTCTATAATTATATATGTCTAAAATTTATAATTATTAATTTATGATATTATTGGGACTATATTTTTACTTAAGACTTTCAAAAAAATATTATCTTATTATCTTATCGAATTTTATTATTTTTTACATTGGCCCGAGTCGGGACCGGAAGATTTTATTAATTTATCATATTTATTAATTTATTGAGTATTAATTTAAAAAAGTTTTACTGTACATTTTATTGTCTATATATGGTAAATGACATGATTTTTATTTTTAAAAAATAACAAACATATTATTAGGTTTGGACTATCACTTTGGAGCGAATCGTGATGCAAACTTGACCTATAGGTTTTTGGGTGGCTATCAAAACGTGGCACAGTTCATCTTCAGCATATGTTCCAAACTTTTGCACTAGATCAAATTAGTTTCATTGTTTGGGCGAGGTAAAGAAAAAGAAAACTAATTTAAACAAAATCAAAAATAAATAATAATAAGCCAAATAGCCGATTACATCGAAACAAACAAAAAAAGTCCCAAAGGAAGCCAATAACTCTCTCACTTTTTGCCTCTTCTCTTGACGAGTCAAACTCTTAAAGACTCACAAAAGCAATCTTGGAGTGTGATGAGAAAGAGTATAAAGTTACCGGTAAGGAAAAAAGAACATCAAGTCATTTTCACTTTCCGGGAAGGTGGCCGGCGGAACAAGCTTATCAACTCATCGAGACCCTGTCATCATCATTTCAAAATTAACTTTTGTTAAAAAAAGTTTTACATAGTTAACATTACCCACAAATGTATTTACCCGAGTTGTTATGACGAGGAAACTGAAAAGCACTATCAAGTATGATCCTAATACGAGAAGCAAGAGCAAGTCGAATGTTACACTCGCCACCTACACACACACCGACTGATTAAATGTGTTGTTGAAGGGAAAAACAAAACTCGGAGTAAAATGTTAAAGATGAAATTTACCTGGTATATGTTAAGGCTAGCCTTTGTTGAGTCGTAAAAGGTGAAACTACCGTCTAAAGATTCATGTTGAACACTTACTTCAGCAGTATAATCCTCTAGTTCCTGCCCAATACGTAATTATATACTACAATTTGAAGAACCTAAACAATATGCGCGAGAAGTAGATAATATACCTTCTTAAGAGCCATGATTAATGGTTCGTTCTTTGATAGAAACGGTGCCACCCGAGGAGTTTGTGACAATAGATCTAACCATGATCTCACATAGAAAGGATTCACACCCAAACTACTGTCATCAGCAAAAATCTTAATGTCTTTTCCTTGTTGACCATAGATATGCCTCTGCAAATCAATTTTAAGTCAATCATAAGGAAACATGACGATTATATACATTTGTGAACATGAAACATGTTTTCAAGTCCAAATATATCATCGAGGGTAAAAGAACTACGTGGCTGTCTTACCGCAAGGCTTTCAGCTACCAACTTGACACCCTTAATAATAGCATCTTCATTTACCAGTTGCCTGCCAGAGATGGAGTACCGACATATTTAGTCTCAAGGATAATGAAAATTCGTGATCGATAGTATACACTTAAGCCGATGAATAATTTTGGAGGTGTTACCTTGTGTCAGATAGACTTCCAGCATTTTCTAGTAACTCGGGTGGGGTAGAAAGTTTGGATAGAGTGACTGCCGTTACTCTGAGTCTTGAAAACTGTTCATGCTCCCAAGCAACCTATACAGAAATTAGCAGCACAAATTCAATCTGAAAGGGTCTTATTGTACTAATCAGATAAAACAACTGATGGAGAGAGAGTTTAATAGGTCACATATCTCAGATAATGCATGAGAACATACTTCAAAGGAAGTAAGGATAATATTAATTAAGCAAAAGGTAGCTTATAATAAGATTTAGCACTTGAACATGTAAAGGCGGACCCTACTCACTGAATATAACAAATGTATCAGGAAGACGCTATAATTTTCAAACCATGACAGCACAGTTCTAACAGGAAACTAATAATACTCTTAAAATACCGCTCTGTTACAGAATCAAGTCTAGTTAGCATCATTCAAAAAGCGAAGTATCGACTCACTCGTGAATTAGAGATGTTAATCTTTTTGTGCTTCAGAGCAACTTGAAAACCCATATCCTCTGCTACATTAGAAAAACCCTGCAGAGATGCATCCATTAACCAATGAACCATAATAACTAGTCACTGCAATGATTCATAGTGCATACGCTATTTTCTTTACCTCAAAAATTTGTTTTATATAGGCATTATCTGGAGGCTTTGACACGTGGACCAATAATTCATTGTCCCAAGAACCAACACTGTTCAAGCAAATGGCATAATCAATGCTCTCACGCATCCTCTGATCAAGGCTCTTCAGCCACTGCAGAAGATATGATGCTTAACGAAGGATACCAACAAGTTTGATGTTGCACCAAACAAAAAAGTCCAGGAAGGATATGGTTTTAGAAGAATCAACAAGTAAGGTCCAGTACCTTCTGAGTTCCTTCGTAGTTGTAGGGCCCACCAGATGTCAGTGCAAAAAGTAAATTGTATCTTCCTCTTGTCTTGGGATTCGAGTACAGAATGGAAAATAATCTAGCTACTTCAAGAAGTGCCACGACACCACTTCCATTGCTGTCACTTCCAACTGATAATGCCTACAAATACAGGTTAATCAGGACATACTACTACAATAATAAGATTATCCACTACTCATATTACATACCGGAGCTGCTCCAAACGTATCATAGGATGCAACTACAGCAATTGTTGGAAGTTGGTTAGAATCTCCATCGGCTCTTGACCCTGGAAGCCATCCCTACACACAAACTAAACACCTTAAGGCTTTCTATACATCCAACATCAAAAATAACGCAGAACAAGAGAGACTACTACATAACGAACAAGGAGCAGGCAGGTCAACATAAATAATAGGGTTCAATGGTACAAGAAATACGGAAAGTGTACACCAAACTCTTTATTGCTTAAAATGGATAAGATTAAAATGATCCTATAAAGATGATGACAGAAAAAACAGATACTGCAGAAATGCATTGCAAGAAAATTGGACTGTAGGATTCACAAATACAAGCCACAACAAACCAGATCATCAATGCTTAACAACTGAGGTGTATACAGGCTATCATGCTAACCAAACCCATCTTAAAATACAGCCAGGCAAGGTTCCGGAAACTAAATAACTATTAGTTGAAGACACGCCAGAGAAGTTATGCTACTTTACATAGATATCTAAGCTATTCATAACATTATCAGAATTAACTTATGTTCAGTAATCTGGTTACCTGAATGTTTGTGATGGTGGGAGATGCAATTTTCCTAGGCTCTGATACAGAGATAACAAGTTTATACCTGAAAATAGTTACAAACAGAAATGGTTTTACATACATACTGAAATAAAAGTTCAACACTAAAACATGTTCTTGGAAATGAACAGTATCCTTATATAGAATGAACATACTCAGATCTACCTATAATATATAGAGTAAATGTTTAATAAGTAGCTTCATCAATCTCGAAATCACACATCATCATTTTTTTACTTAATTTGTAGCAAAACTGTTTCTGAGAAGCCATATCACTACAACAACTCATGAGAATTCAGAGAATCATTAACAAATAAAAAAAACTAACCCGCCTGTGGTTGCAGTAGCTTGCTGACCAAGTGCATCATTCTTCTTTACATCAGCTAACATAGCATCAGTCTCTTCATTCTCAAATGCAAAATATACCGGAAACTACAAAAATAAACAGTGATTACCAAAACGACTATGTTCGCAGTTCAACAAATACAAACGAAACAAAAACACTCACAGGTATGTTTCCATGAACAAGTAACTTCTCAAGTTGAGCTAATAATTTCCTAAATCCCTCAGTTTCAGAGATTAAACTTCCACCACCACCAACATTCCCAGGCCTAAACATCTGAGGAAGCAAAATTAACAATCCACCAAGTGACTGCTTCTGCGAAATATAATCTGCAATCAAAATCGCAAAGCTAAAGCCTCAACTCGATCCAAATCAAAGTCCACGATTCAGCTACCCAACTTCAATAAGCTTATCCACGAATCAAAATCAAATCGTACCTTGAACGAAACCAATATCAAGCTCCCGGAGAGGAAGGATAAGTACAGAACGAGATAGATCGGCGCCGCGTTGGAAGCTAAGTGAAGCGGCGTGATGATTAAGAGAAGAGAATCGAGAACCAAAAGGAACACCAGAGATATCGTATTGGATTAGACGGTAAACATCGACAACAGTAGCAGCGTCGCAAAGCTCGACACAAGCGACGAGTATAAGCATGATTGCTACGACTGGATAGATCGATTCTAAGACTATGGAGCGAGATTTGCTGTGTTTAGCTTTGTTATCATCCGCCATTTTTGGTAGATCTAGGGTTTTGTGTAAAACTCTGGGAGAGATCTATGATTTGATCGGAAGTGATGAGGTTTTAGAGGAAGTCTTATTAGTAGTCACCACTAATTTTATCGTTCTTGACTTGTGATTATTTTTTCTTGTGTTTTTTTTGTATAATTGTTTGTTCGAGTAGAGACGATCTATGCACGTTCATTATACTGTCTCAACATTACCTATCTGCATCTGGATCTTAATCTATATCCAAAAACCAGATCCGGATACTAAAATTATAGATCCGGCGGATTTGAATAATACGTTTTTTTGAAATAGATATTTGGATCTGAATTTTTTTTTCTTTATGAATATTCGGGGCTGAATATTTGGATATGTATCTGGATATCCGGATCTTTGATATCAGAAACTAGATGTCCGGATTTGTAGCCGCATATTCGAATCCATTAAAAAAAAGTAAACAAACATCCGGATCATGTTTTCTTATTTCTTAGGGATCCGGATCTGCCGGATATCAGGATTCATAACAAGCCTACTCAACACACATCTCTAACTTTTACCAATGTAGTTTTTTTTTGTCAAACTACTAAATGTAATCTTACTTTCAAGTTTCAAGCATCATCCACACGTTAGAATTTAGTAGTAGACTACAATTGCTTTATGTTTTAGCTATTTTTTGTGGATTTTTCTAGTTGTTCACCGGAATTAGTGATTTTAGGTATTATAAAACCGTGTTAAAAACATTATGATAGCTATGAGATAATTACACACTTTAAGCATTTAACTAAAAATTAAATAGAGTAATTCTTTCTAATACTATAATTTATAGTTTATTGGAAAAAATTACATTATTATTTTTAATTAGACATAAATACCATTTTTTTTTAAATTATAATGTTAGGGTTTAGTATTTAGTGGTTGGGTTTAGTTTTTTATTGTTTGGGTTGAGTATTTAGTGGTTGAATTTAGGGTTTAATGTTTGAATTTTATGTAATTTCTCAAAAATATAATCTAATTTTTAATTTAATTGACTTATTAAATGTTAATTTTGTCTTAAATCAATTTTAGTGGTATTTTTGGAAATCAAGCTTAAATTAGTGTTAGTTAAGAGAATTGCCCAATTAAATATCACACTTTGAAAATTAAAGGAGAAAATTATCCACTCTTCGACTTAGATTTGGAGACTAAAAATAATTTAAGATTCATAAAACTAAATTTATTCTATAATCGCCATAAAAACAACAAAGTGGTAAAAATAAAAATTGGCATAACATACTAATTTCAATTATTTATCATTTTACATTCTATGTCCTATTGGTGTAGCAAAAATCATCAGTAAAATCTTCGAATATTACTTTTTAGATGAAAAATTTGACTATTTAGAAGTTAGATATTTTTTTATAATTGATCTCAAGGAATATAAGGTGGAAGAATATCAGCAACCAAGAATTTGCACAGAAAAAATAAAGAGATTCTTTGCTATGTTTATAGTGTTTTACAGTTATGCTATGATTGATATTTTTGTTATATTTAGGGCCTGTTCGTTTTCTCATCCAGATGCTGTATCTGGATGTAGATACTCAGATGTTGTTCGTTTAATTTTAAAAAAATTTGTATCTGGATACTCAAATGAGATGTAAATCCAAAAATTCTGGAAATTTGAGATGCTGAAAAATATAGGATCTGGATGTTATATTTGTATCTCATTATTAAAAAGACTAAAATACCCTTAAAACCTAAACAAATCTAAACTTCACGTATTGTGATTTCTCCTTCCCCATTCACCTCCTTCACTTTGTCTCTTTCACTTCTCTTTTAGATCTCTCTCTCCAACGAACAAAACCCTTACTACAAATTTCTTCTTCCATTGACAGACTCTATTTACTTTGGGTAATGAATTTTGATAGAATATTTTTATTTTATAGTTGAAATTTCAATTTATAGTTTGAAAAATCTGATGGATAATTCGTTTGATTTCTTTGTTTATAGTCTAGGGTTTAGTTTGATTTGCTTAGAAATCAAATACTCTCTCCCATGATATGATTTGTTTTGATGAATATTTCTATAAATCAAATGATTTATAATATGATTTATCTAAGTGTGCTTGAGTTAAATCCAATTTATGTGTATTCTTCATATAATGTTTGCTCCACGTTTGCTTATACATAGAGAGAAAAATAATGAGTTTCGTTTATTCCATCATTTCTGGGTTTTGTTCTTTGTAGGTATATTTTATTGTCAAAATATTTTAGGTGGTGGGTTTTGTATTTGTGTCAAACCTAGCTGAAACTCATTAGATTTCTAGTTTATTTTTGGGTTATTCATTGTTTGGTTTGTTCATGGTTTGATTTGTTTCATCGTCTCTTTGATTTTGAAAACTTGTATATAAGCTAAGAGTCTTGATTTTGTTTTACAGATATTCACTATCAAGCAAAAAGAAAAATGGCATCATCAAACAATGGCAATGAAGTGAGTAATCTTATCTTCTTATTAAACTGATATATATTCTAGTTAAGTCTTATGTGTAACTTGGAAATGTTGTTTGGAGTAATAGCCTATCTATATATGGAGTGACGAAGAAACCCGTTTGTATCTTCAACTTAGAATTGAAGAGAGAGATAAGGGAAACTCTAAAAAATCAGGGATAAATGATACAGGGAAACAAAACATTTTGGCTAAATTTTATGAAGTATTTGGACAAAAACACACTTGGATAAAATTTAGAAACAAATACAACACTTGTAAAAAACAGTATGCTTCTTTCAAAAGATTGACACATAGGACAGGACTTGGTTATGACTCTAAAGGATTCATAGAGATGAATAATGATTGGTGGGAAGAGAGATTTAAGGTACATATCTAATTTGACCTTCATTTAGTTCATGATATTTTTTAATTTGTTTTGGTCTTTGGAACATGATTCATTATACACTTTGAATCTTTAATCTTATTTTAATATAACAAAATTGTGTTTGTGTTTGATGTTAGCAATGTTGTTTGTGTATACTTTCACTCTAATCTAAACATGTTTTTGTTAGGAATGGCCTGGAGCTAGAAAAATAAAAGAAAAGTCATTGGCAAATATGGATTTAATGGAAAAGCTCTATGGTTCTGTTCATATAAGTGGAGCTGAAGGTTGGAGTGCTCAGCAAGGGGAAGACCATTTAGATTCCATAATTCCCGAGGAGCATGTAAATGAGTCTGATGCTGTTTCAGAGTCGAGACAACCAGTTCCTCCACCCACTCAAGAAACAGATGCCCCATCATCATCCAATATACCACGGCTTAATAGAAAAAGACGGGCATCACAGGATGTAGCTGAAGCAATTAGGGACAGTAGTGAGTCAAGAGATGCAATACTTTCTCATAAAAACCAACTACTAGAACAGCACCCTGAATATAGTTGCAGTCAGATACGTGCTATGAGAGTTTTGCATTCATTATCAAGTGTAAAGATGTGGTCTTCTTTGTACAAAGCGGCCATTTTGCATCTTCAAGCAAACTCCACCAACCATCAAACGTTCTTAGGTTATGACGATGATGAGAACAAGATTTTATACTTGGAGTTTGCAACTGGTGAAAGTAGAGATACCCATTAGTTTTAAGAATATGTTAATGCTCTTTTAAACTTAGTTTCTGTTTGGTATCTATGAATTTGAACCTTAGTTAATGCTTGTTATGAACTTATCATTCTGTATGCTATTTTGAATATTATTTTGTTTTTGTCTCCTATGTTTTAAATGCTAGTTTGTGTTGTTAATTCCAGGATACATTCAGATTTTTCTTGGAGGATGATGACACAGAACTAATTCTAGAGGATGAAAGAAATATGCATATTGCTATTGAAGAACTTTATGGAGTCACGGATATTAATTTTGATAGACAGATTCGTAGGACAGATCGAGGTGTAGGGTGGCGTCGTGTGCAGCGGTTCATGGTGGAATCACAAAGAGAGTGTTTTGATATTTTACGGATGAATCAAAGTACATTCAAAAGTTTATGTCAAACGCTATCAGAACAATACAAGCTAAAAGAGTCTTTTCATGTTTATCTTGAAGAAAGTGTTGCAATGTTCATAGAGATGGTTGCACAAGATATCACTATGAGAGACTTAGCTGAGAGATATCAACATTCTCTTGACACAATGAAGAGAAAGATAGATGAAGTTTTGAGTGTTTTACTAAAGCTTGCAGCAGATATTGTTAAACCGTCAAGAGGTGAATTTACAAGAGCTAGCCCCAGTTTGATAACCGATAGAAGGTATTCACCATTTTTTAAGGATTGTATTGGTGCACTTGATGGTACCCATATCCCGGTTCGTCCTCCATTTAAGAACGTAGAACCATTTATGGGTCGAAAAGGAGAAGCAACAATGAATGTACTTGCTATATGCAATTTCGAAATGAAATTCATATATGCATATGTTGGAGTACCCGGTAGAGCACATGACACCAAAGTATTGACACATTGTGCTACAAACAAGCTGTTTTTCCCGCATCCTCCAGATGGAAAATACTACCTTGTCGATTCAGGATATCCTACTAGGATTGGTTATTTAGGTCCCCATCGAAAAATTAGATACCATATTGATCAGTTTACTAGGGGAGGGCCTCCATCAAATACTAGAGAGTTGTTTAACCGTAGGCATTCGGGTTTGCGATCATGTATTGAGCGTACTTTTGGAGTGTGGAAAGCAAAGTGGAGGATTTTAGACCGTAAACATCCTAAATATGAATTAAAAAAATGGATGAAGATCGTGACCGCGACAATGGCACTCCACAATTTTATAAAAGATTCATCTTATGACGATCATGATTTTTTGCATTGGGAAAGAGTAGAAGAGTATGAGCATCATGGTGATCAAACATATGAACGTGCTCCATATATGCCGGCGGGTGATAGAGTGATGGAAGTTCTTCGTGATAAAATCACAAGAGAAATTGCAGGAGGACATCAATTCCCATATTAGTATTTGCGGTCTAGGTTTTTATTTTTTATTTTATTGTGTTAAAAATATGGAGTATTTTATATTTTCTTATGATTGTAAATTATGTTATGATTAAATTATTTGATCATCTAATTTTCAGTTTAATATTATTTCTCATATATTAAACAAATATTTGTTAATATATTTTTAAAATTCTAAATAATAATTAGATTATTTGAATAAAATAAAATAAACTTATTTCAAAAATAGTTAAATAATTATTTTGTATATAAAATATTAATCTAAAACTATTTTATGAACAGTAATTTGGTAATTTTGGTCATTTTTGGTATTTTTTATAATAAAATAAAATTAGTAGATTTTTATTGTCCTTTTTGGTCATTTTAAATTAACAACATCTGGATGCAATGTCAAACTCCAAAACGAACATAACTACATCCGGATACAATATTTAGATGCAAAAACCAAATTCACTAACGAACAACATTTGAAATTTACATCCAAATACTGTTTCTGGATGCAACATTTAAATCCAGCATCTAGATGAGAAAACGAACAGGCCCTTAACTTTTTTTCTAAAGTTCAATTTAGCTATGGAAAATTTACTCATACCCAAAAATTGATACTGATACCTACTCGAATAAACAGCAATAGAGTTATTACCACCACTCTTAGCTTCCTCATGAAACCAATTTGAAATAAGAATATTTGGTTTTTCAGTTCCCAAATCCTGTTTAATTCGTTTATTTGCACTAAATCTAAATTTAGAATTGATTTTAGTGATAAGTAGAGCAATAAAAATAAATTTGAGAACTGCAGTTAATGAAAGATGAGTAGAAATTAATAAGTATTTTACAAGACTTTAAACTTTAGTCATCATTGCTGATTATCGATTAAAACCGATAAATATGAGATTATCGGTTAAATAATAAAAACACATGAAAAACATTTCAGCACCTAGAACAACAGTATTGATCATCATTTTAATGGTTTAGGTTTAGCATCATTTTTTTTACAGGATTTTTAATCTCAGACTAAAATTTCCTTAAATCTTTGTAAAGTTTGATACTCACCTAATAAATCCAAATCATATAACCTCATAATTATAAAATCAGAAGGTTTTGGCAGTGAATTTATCTATCTTCCATTTACCCACCAAATTTTCTTAAAATTGATTTGAGGGTTTGAAGATTTTTTTTTCAATTCTACGAGTTAACTGTTTTAGTTTCTATTAAACGTTAATCACAAACTTAATTTTGCAAAATCAATTAAAACTTGGAGGATTATTTTGTGAGTTGGCAAAAGTTGGAGAACTTAACTGTAATTCTCCCAATCCCATCAAAGCTAACCAAACAAATATTTTGCCTAAGCTGATGATAATATTCTCCCTTTATAATAAAGAGTGATTACAGAAAAGTTTTACTGAAATTTTTTTCATTCGATTTTAAATGGATAATTCTCTTAAATATCAATAAATTTAATTTTTATTGCAAAAATATTATTAAAAATAATATATTGCAAAATTATCATTCAATAATACAACTTATTATAAATTGGATTATATTCTACAGAAAATACATAAATCTTAAATAATAAATACTAAACTCAAACACTAATTACTTAATCTTAACTTTTAATATTAAATTTTAATTCCTAACCTAAAATTATAAACCCCAAACAATAAATAGTAAATCAAACCCTAAATACTCAATCCTAATTATAATCCCTAAATCAAAATTATAAATTTTAAATAATAAAAATTAAACTCAATTACTAAATATTTAACCGTAACTTTAAATTAAAAATATAGTTTTAATAAAAAATGATATTTATATCTAATTATAAATGAATATAATTTTATTCAATAAACTTTAACTAATGATGCTTAAAAAATTTTCTCATATTAAAATGGCTTTGTGATTTTTAAAATTTTTTTAGTCAAATGTAGAAAGATACAACCAAGAAAAACAAATCTCTCAAAGTGAAGCTAAACACTCTACTACAATCTACTACAACTTCAAACAATAGATCAAAAGAACAAAAAATGGTAAAGATCTGATAGAACTCCAGAAGAATTTTCCAACCAGGTCCAAGTCAAACCATACTGACATTGATGGAGGAAATTTAAAAATAAAATAAAAAACATAAACTTGAAAAACAAGATAAAAATAAAGACTACTAACCAACTTAACAACCCAAAACGTACTCGAAGAACAAATAATTACCACTTAGGCTAAAAGCTGATCTTCAAGTGTCTAGGGATTAATACGAAGGGTTTGATGTCTTTGTTTGCAAGCTTAGTTTAGAGTAGCCCTGGGCATTCGGGTTATTCGGACTCGGGTTTTTTCGGTTGTTGGGTTATTCGGTAGAAAACAATTTATCGATCGGATTTTAAATCGGATATCAGAACGGATCGGAATTTTTTGTTCGGAATTCGGATTATTCGGAACAAAAAAAATTATCCGAAACATATCTGAATGTTTTTAGATCGGGTTATTCGGATTTTTAATCGGATTATTTAGATTATAAAAAATTAAAGAAAAATTATTGGGCTTTGGCCCAAGTGATTTTTTTTTTCATTCTCTGGGCTTCTTCTTCTACCTCGACTCTTCTCTCTCTTCTCTTCTCTGCATCTTCTGTCTTCTCTTCTCTCGTCTTCTGTTCATTTTCTATTCTTCTAGTTTTTTATTTTTTTATCAAAAGTTNTTTTTTTTTTTTTTAATCTTCAATCCTTTTTTATTTTTATTTTCTGGAACCCATAAAAGCATAATACAACACAAATTTAACACCACCATAGTGGAATAACAGAGACATCAACTAACGAAAGAAAGAGTTACAAAATAATTGGAGAAACAGAAAAACTCATCAGAAGAGCTTCAATCTGTGTTGTATTAACACAAACTCATCAGATGAAGGTACATTGAAGGATTGAGAAGAGAAAAAAAAAAAAGACAAAGGCGATAGAACCAGAGACGGAGGTAGAGGAAGAAGCAGAGACAGAAGCGAAAGATTAGGCGTTGGTCGGTGTAACATTAAATCCAAACTCGGATTCCGATTACCGATCAGTTTCGATCCGAATCCTAAAAAATATTTCTCCGATCGGATTCTTGATCGGAAATTTATCGGTTCTCAGTGATATTTAATCGGGTCGGTAATTAAGTTTTCGATCAATCCGATCCGTTTGTCCAGGGCGAGTTTAGAATAGCTTTTCCAAGAAAAGTTAGGTCTCTTGTCTTTGTTGAGTCATTAATGGTATGATTGATTCGTGCAAAAATACTCCAACTAGCCCAACTATATCATTTATTACTATATTCTAATATAAATGTTTATGACGTGTGAGCTCTCTATTTCTACTCGTAAATTATAGTAAAACGTGGATTGTGTATATGTGTTTTGTTTTTTATTTAAATGATTCATCTATATTGGAATAAGAATTGATATTTGTTTAGTAACAAAAATTGTTTATCTATATAATTTATTTGGATGAATCATTTGAATAAATTTTATAATTTAGTTTAAATTTTAAAAGTCATTTAAATGATCTAAATTAAACTATTTAGATGGAGATGATTCATCCAAAATAGAAAAATGACAAATTAACATTTAATTAATTTTATTTTACTTGTTAGTTTATTTTTTATAAATGTTGATATATTTATATTATATTCTTTGTAAAATTTTCACAATTTTGGTATAAAATACTTAATTCTGCGATTTTGATAATTTGTTGTTTTGTATTTTTGATAGAAAAATGTGATTTTGTAGTTTTTCGTCAAAATTAAGATTTTACATTATTAACAGAAAATGAGATTTAGTAGTTTTTTGCATATAATTTTAATTTTGTGTTTTTCTGTTTGAATTTAAGTTTTACGATTTTGGCTGAAAAACATGATTTTTTGTTTTTCAGCCAAAACTAAAATTTTACAGTTTTGTCTGAAAATATAATCTTGAGATTTACAATTTTGACGTGAAACTGTAATTCCACAGTTTTCCATCAAAATAAAATTTCTAGTAGTTTTAGCGGAAATATATTTTTGAGATTTATTAGTTTTTGGCGTAAAATATAATTATATATTTTTTCGACAAAATTGAGATTTTAACGTTTTAAAATAAATATCATTATGAGATTTTACAGTTTTAAATAAAAAATTTTATACAAATGATTCATTATAATAATAAATTTTTTCACAAAATAATCATTTAATACACATTTTCTTCTATACAGTTTATTAAAATAAAAAAAATTAATAATAACAAATAACATTCAAATGAACTATTAAATTATTTAAATAAATTATTTTAATAGAAGTACGAGATGAACAGACAAAGATGCCTTAATATTTTAATAGAAAAAATAATAAAATCAATTTGAGTAAGTCTTCTCAATAAGAATAATGTACTATTATTTCCCATACTTAATATTCAAATTAAATAGTTGTACGGTAGGTGACTAAGTTGTATCAAAATGATGACGATTTACTCAAGTTTTCTACATAGCTCGCATTCAAGAAAAGGAGATATGTTCATGGATATCCAATCATATCTAGATATTCGAATGGATATCTTTCAAAATATGGATATCTGGTCATGAATAGCATTTTGAATAAATATTCGGTTTTAATATCTATCAAAATCAGGATATCAAATTTCGGAACGGAACTCGATATTAGGCCTGACCAAAATATTCGTTAGATTCAGTTCGATTCAGTATTTGAATCGATTCGAATCGAAAAATCCGAATATTCGTATTTTTTGAATCAAATAGCAAAATTTAGTATTCGTAAAAAACGAATCAAATATCAAATATCACTTTTAGAATGACTGAATATTCACTTC
The DNA here is from genome assembly GCA_000411055.1 of Leavenworthia alabamica. Taxonomy (NCBI): domain Eukaryota; kingdom Viridiplantae; phylum Streptophyta; class Magnoliopsida; order Brassicales; family Brassicaceae; genus Leavenworthia; species Leavenworthia alabamica. Next base: position 22,659 of record KE159047.1, on the reverse strand, counting down.
GATTCGAATATTTATCATATATATAATTATATATAAATATATTAAAATATATAGTAATAAATATATATGTATAAAAAGAAATTTTAATGATTAAGGTCATTTATTTCCTGAATAAATGTTATATTCTCT
>KE159047.1:6723-18660 GCA_000411055.1 Leavenworthia alabamica | reverse complement strand
AAAAACAAATCTTTTATTAAACGGATTTCTCCGCGATGTATCGCGGGTCCTAACCTAGTTTATTATATTATTTTTCTATTCCTAATATATATATCCCTAATATTTCTCACGAATATTAACAAAAAAACTATTCATTCTTCACCTATAAATAAAAACAAACATATCACAAACAATATACAATCACACCCTCATTTCTAGCGCATTTAAAAAACATATTTACAGTTTTTCTCTAAAAATGAATACACCAATCAATCTCTCACATACTTTAAAGACATCGAACCTTTCAAGTCAACCGAGTGTGTTCAGATTAAAATCCTGCCTGGAAACAATGCACAAAACAATCCGGTAAAACTCTCGAATTGGTTTTAGCTGATGATAAGGTAAAATAGATTCGATTTCTTATTTTAGTTTTTCCATAAATATATGTTTTGGAAATATATTTATTTAGATTTAGTTTCATAAAGTTTTTGCGTAATTTGTAGCTTAACTATATAATAACATAATGTATTTGTTGTTCGTACTTTACGAAACTATTTGTCATGCATCATATAATATTTTTCTCCGCTCCAGAGCGCGGGTCATAACCTAGTATATATATATATAGAATGATATTATAAGTAGTAATGCTTGCTTCCATGGAAAGCTTATGAAATAATATTACGGCTCATCAGTTTGTGCTCAGCTATTACAAAATCATTTCGAAGATCTTCTGTTTTTGGCTTTAAAATATTTTGCATGTTTGAAACTCTTAAGATGCTTTCATTTTAGGGAATAGTGATTTTTCATGAGGTTATATATGCTCATGAATCCGAATTGTAAAGAAGAGTTTATATCCATCAAAACATACATGTTGACATAGTTGAGTGCAGTTTCCTATTTTTATGTATGAATTTTCATGAGAAGTGCTTGTATGGATCATGAGTTGTGTTCATGGGCACATTAAGCCAGAGAAAGACTCAAGTTAAAGAAACTTTCAGAGACAATTTTAGAAAGAAACAATGGAAAAAGAAACCAAAGTGTTTCCTAGTTTATTGCCTTAGTTTCAGGAACTCAAGTTCCACTTTGTCACTTCATTGTTTATAAAGTATTATGCATATCTCGTTGACTTGCAAACACAGCCTCTCATCCTTGTCACGTTTTATATGTCATCAGTTTATAATTGTATCACTTATAATAGTTCAAACAGAGTAATTGACATTGAATAGGGAAGATAAAAACATAAAATAATACAACCGAGTTTTAGTAAAACTCACATTATTGAACATAAAGACACAACTTAGATTATTACTTTGGATTATTCTCAACCTTAGACACAAAATTAACCGTTTTTTTCTGGTCTTCATTTACAGTCAACTGTAAAACATCTGGCTTCGAGTAATGTCCAACCACATCAAAGTATAACTTAGCTCTTGCAATGTCACCAAGATCTTGAATAAGAAAATAAATTAAATAAACCATTAGTGATATAATAACCAAAATATTCATATTTTTCTATAACCTAAGATGAATATAAAAGAGTAGCACATATATACCAAGATCAGCTGTGACAAGACCCTCGGATTCAAAGTTTGGTCCAGCTAGTACTTGTCCCAAAGGTGAAATAATAACACTTCCACCTTCGGATACAATAGACTCAGGTCCTTTGTCATCATACAAATCATTAAACAAATAATCAGGATGTTCAGGGAAATCTTTACGTAGACAATACTGGCAAGCCGATAACACGAAACATCCACCTTCGATGGCTATGTGCATCATCGAAGATTGCCATTCTTTTGAACCATCAGCAGTAGGTGCACAATATATCTCAACACCTTCAAGCCAAAACTGTTTAGGAACCGAACCATCTAATAGTTTATATCATCATATAGTACATTGTATTAGAAGCTAACCTTTTCCGTATAACGCAGTTCTATAGAGAGGCATTCTATTTTCCCAGCAAATCGCAGCACCGATCTTACCAATGGGTGTGTTGTAAACAGGGATGGTTGATCCATCTCCTTGACCCCAAATGCAACGTTCCAAAGATGTGGGCATGAGTTTACGATGCTTACCTAAAAACTCACCTAATGGACTAAAGAAAAGAGCTGTGCAATAGAGTGTATACCCATCTCTCTCTATAGCACCCATGATCAAGTACACATGGTTTTTTCTAGCCAACTCTGCTAATATTTCTGTTTCAGGTCCTGTTGATTCATCACCAAGAAAAAGTCATTCCAAAGACTCTCATATAACCAAATAAAAATCTTTAACAAAAATAAAAACAAATAAAGATCATAGTCCAGCAACCAAATAAAGGAGAAATCAAAGAATCCAAATAGTTCAAATTATACCAGGAACTTCAATAGCGGAAGCATGATACTTGCGGAACGCATCACTAGCATCTTCGTTGTGAATTCCAAAAGCAATACCAAACCTAAATCCACGTGGATAGCCTCCAATGAAAGCCTCAGGGAACAACACAAGCTCCACTTTATCTTTGGCTGCCTCCTCAATATACTTCGCTGCCTTCTCTGCAACAATCAAGACATCAAGTACAAGTATTACATCAGCTTTAATTAACATAAGCCTAAGTATGATTAGTTACCTATAGTAGCTGGAGTATCGTTATATACGGTGGAGGCTTGGACAACTGAAACTCGTACTTTGGTTGTTGTGAGAACTCGGTTAACCAGAGTTGTGTTTTTAACAGTTGACATTTCTTCTTTACCAGACATATCAACTTTAAAGTTTTACTTTTGTTTTACTTCAGACAAAGAACTTGAGAGACTTGAGAGATGATAGTTAGATTATAATAAGTATATAGATAATATCGAGGTGAGATTGGGATGAGGTGGGACCCCTGTGTACACGTGTTCATCTTCTTTGCCACTGAATTATCTAAGAAAAGAAAAAAAATTGGGATTCTCCGGCCGATTTGTTAGAAAATAAAACCATACAGTATTAGTTTGTGTTCGTTTTTGGTACTGTTTTGAAATAAATAAATATGTGTTTATAAGTTTTTTATTTTATCCATTTTTGGATGAGCTGGTATTGTTTACAAAGAAATTCATGTTTAAAATACATGTTTATCCGTTTCTGATTTGCTATAATATAAGGTTTATGTATTTTTAATTACAGTAAAATTATTATGATAACTACGAAATGTTTTTAAAAGTTTTATACTCTCTCTCTTATAATATATATAGTTTAGAGACTTTTTACACATATTAAAAAAATAATAAATTAAAGTATTTTTATCTGTTTTAACCATATTAAATCTTTATATAATTTTATTTCATTTGTTAATCTACTAACTTAACAAGGATAAAAATAGAAATATTATAAAATATTTACATTAAAAACTTAAAACAATAAATAGTTTGAAATAAATATAAAAATATAAAACTACTAGGGAGTAATTATTATTATTATACTTTATGTTGATAAGAAGACGGACCACTTAAAATTTTAGTATACCACTTTTTAGACACAATATAAAATAAAATTTATTGACATAGATTGATATTGCTAAAGTAATATGACAAATAAATATTGTATCAATGATCAGGCACTTCCTATGATGAATATTCTCATATTGCATCGCATAAAACGTTACGATGAAGATGAAAAAAATATCATTGATATCAAAACAAATCAGTCAATTCAACAAAATAGAAACAATTCAAAAATTAGATTAAATCGAAAAAATTAGTATAAATCATAAAAATAATTTAATATTACTAAATTGTTTAAAAATAATTTTACCTTATTTTTCTGAATATTAATATATAGATATAAAAATATTTTAAAATATATTAATGTTGACTCAGGCCGTGGCCATATGTATATGTCAAACGAATCGAATCCGTCCCGCCTAACCTGTTATGCTGCGGATTTTTAAAAAATTTTACCCGCAAATCATAAATCCGTCTGACCTGTGGATTTCAAATTTGATATCCGCATCCGTCCCGCGTTAATCAAACGGATTGACGGGTAATCCGCTTAATCCGTAAAATAAGATAAAATATGATTTTTTCTTAATTTCTAAAAACAACATACATTTTTTCTGTAAAACAACACATATTTATTAAAAACAACAAGCATTTAATTGATAAATTTTCAAAACGACACATAATTGCGGATATCCGCATACACGCTTTTATAAATAATTTGACATGCATCCACCCGACTTTAATATATCTCAAACTGCATCTGCATCTGCTAATTTANCGGGACCCGCGGAGAATGAACCAAATTGACAGACCTAGCCACATGCATATTTTCAATGTTCAAAATTTAGACGCTCATTAGGGGACTAACGCCTAAAAGATTAGTCAGAGCCTAGGCGGGACCTAAGCGTTAATAAAATTTTGACATAGTTTTAAATATTTTATATATATACATTAAGTTAAAATACTTAAATTTTATTTCTTAAATTAAATATTTTATGTTTTTATATAAAAAATAAATTTTTTAGAACATAAATAAATAAAATTAAAATGTAAAAAAATTAAAAATATATTAAAAAAGAAATCATAACTCAATACAAATGCTTATCTAAAATAATAAAAGTAAAATTCTATTAAGAGAATAAAAAACATAATAACTTTTTTTACATCGTTTAGGGTTTATATGAGAAAAAAGTTTATAAAATTATAGTATATTTATATATATTACCGATTTTATGAAATTTATCCTATTTTTTTTATCTTCTAAGATTTACTCCGATTTTTTTCCGATTTGCCCGATATACTCCGATTTACCCCGATTTGTTTCCGATTTATAGCGCATAATCCAAGTCCCCGAATTGAATCACCGAAATAAGTGAAATCGTGGCGCTTACTAACCGCCTAGCAATTTTTCGGCCGATTAGTTCCCGAGCAGGCCGATTTTTAGAATACTGCATATTTTGAGACACTGACCTAAGACTTTTTTTTTTTTAATCCAAAAATATTTATTTCTATAAAAGGAAGTTATTTATTATGCTTTCTACAACAAAACAAACTACTTTCCCACAATCAACTTATCAACATCATACATCAATCTAATAAAATAATTTCTGTTTCAGTATAACTTCACAAAAAATTTCTATTCTTCTAGCCAAATGATTATTTATGAATATTACAATTTATGTGATTAGTTAATTTTGTTTTTCTTCTTCTGATTTCTTTTTATTTAGGATATCTGAATTTGCTAATAAAAAATACAACAACTGTAAAATTTAAGACTTATAGAAACTTTTAAAATTAGATAAAATTGAATATTATTAATGATATAATTTGTGTTGGTCTTGTTATCAATTTCTTTGCTGAATTGTCAAAAAAATAATTATTAAAAAATTAAATATAAACCAAAATATGAATTTTTAATACTTAATTATTATTATTATTATTTTAAACATCTGATTTTATTACTTTTATTATAATACAATATTACAAGATATATGAGAAATAAAAAGTTATGGAATCTTCGGAAAATATCTAAAGGGTTGAGAACTTGGCAATTTTAATTTCGGAAATTTATCTGCAGCCTTATTAAAATCTGATAAAATTACTTAATTATTTATGGAAAAAAATATGGAACTGATATTTTTTTATATTCTAAGTCTATTTATTTGAGAAAATAATAGTTATTTGAGATAATGAACACCAAAATACAACATAATGAATTTTAGAACAATGGGTAAAAGTATGCCAGCATTTGATAGATCTGGTCCTCTGGAGTCATCTGAAACACTGTGAGCATGCATGTATTTGACAAATTTGCAGAATAATTATATATTATGCGAGAATTTGACTAATTATACATTATACTTTACACATTTTACATTAATAGGCTGTTGTTTGTTTTATCATTTAAATGAATAATTTGGATAGAGATTAAAATTGATGTTTGTATAGTAAACAAATTTGTCCAAATTTAGTCTAAATTTAAAAAACCGTTTGGATGATCCAACTTGTACCATTTGGATGGAGATGATTCATCCAAAATAAAAAATATTAAATTAACATTTAGTTATTTTTATTTTATTTGTTTGTTTAATTTTTATAAATATTGATATATGAATATTATATTTTTTATATTTTTTTGTAAAAATTAAAATTTAAGCATAAAATATATAATTATGTAATTTTGTATGTTTTTTATTTTTGTTAGAAAAATATGATTTTTTAATTTTCTACCAAAATTGATTTTATAGTATTAGCATAAAATAAGATTTTTCGTTTTGTATATAATTATACTTTTGTGTTTTTCACCAAAATTAAAATTTCACAATTTTGGCTGAAAATATATTTTTTGCTTTTATGCCAAAATTAATATTTTTACGGTTTTTCTAAAAATATAATTTTAAATATATGGTTTTGAAATGAAAATATATTCGGATTTTTTCCAACAAAAATAAAAATAATTTATAATTTTTGTAGAAAACAGAATTTTATATTTAGTGATTTTTAACGGAAAATATAAGTATATAGTTTTTCTGTCAATAAATTAAATTTTTTTCATTTTAAAATAAATACTATAAAGTTTTTTTTTACTTAATATATCTAAAAACGACATTAAAATGATAAATTTTCATCACAAAACAAATGTTAATTTCTGTTTTTTTAAATGGTTCAAATTAAAAAATATAATAAAAACATTAAAATGAACTATTGAAATAATCTATTTAAATAAATTATTTGAATGAAAATACAAAATAAACAAACAAGCCCTAATACATTTTTAGGTTTAATATATTTTCATTTTAATCAAATGTTTTACGTAGAGAAAGTTATATAAATAAACTTTGCTTACAACTAAAAATAAAAAATAGTTAAAACTAAACTATTTATTAATTAAATAGACAATTTTACTAATACGAATAATTGAATTTAAAATAGCAATAAAAGCTTGAAAGGCATATCCTACCTATTCTTTGAAATTGGTGGTTACTATTTTAGGCAACTTTTGTTAATTAATTATAAATACTAATATTTTATTTCTTCGGATTTTCTTGTGGTTCTAATTTTTTCTTTTAATTTTTGGACGGCACAGGTCCCATCTAGGTTTGTTTAATGTGATTAATTTGAGCAACAACGAAATGTGGTTAATACGTTGGGACCATTGAAAAAAATGTTTATCGTGTGTATCATTCTCACCTATATTTTGCAGATTTTTTTTATTTTCTTAACTATTGTAGTTATGTTCATTAATATGAAAAGATTACAAAATTATATTTGAAGTTATTCTTTAGAACTCATAAGGACGAAAGTTTTTGTTTGCATTGTTTGTTTGTAATAAACCAAACGTATCATTTAAATTTAACTAATTTATATTCTAAGTATAAATGAATTTCTTGACATAAATGACAATTTTTGAGGATAAAACTCTAGGTGGAGTGGTATCTTGTGTTGTTTGACTTTTTTCCTTTGTGTGTGTTAGTGATTTCATATCCAATCTTATGTTAGTTGACTTTATCTGTCTCCTGTTTTTGTACGTCTCTTCTTCCTTGGTGTTTTGTCTTTATCTGTCCACTTAGCATGATCACAAATGCATTATTATTATTTTGGTTATAGTATCTTTTTCTTTTTGTTGGGACTCATGCCTTGTTTTCTTCCATTTGAGCAGGATAAAAATATGTTAGAATGACTTTATTCAAAGAAATGAAATCCATATGAACTATACGATGTCTACATAAATTTTATTAAATCAGCAAAAAAAATATTCTTATTTTATTTTTTTAGTCAATTAATTAAAAATCATGTCCAAACCTTTTCAGCCTACCATGGACTCCACATTGTAGTTTTGCTTTCTCTTTTGTTACTAAGGCGGCTTCTTTCCTCACTGTCATCCTTGTTTGCCTCAACATCTACAACATTTTAGATTTCTGGTATTGTGGTGGATGAGATGAAAGTTTAAAAGATTTGATTTATATCAGAAAATTACATGCAAGAGGATGAAACAAATAGAATAATTGGGTCAAGATACAACATTTTTAGAATATCCCATGTTCTTGAAAAAAAAGACAAGAATCAGTTTGTGACCATGTTTACATTTTTTTAGTTTCAAAAGGTGGTGATGAATTTATATGATTTAAACATGCAAACATTATTGTCTTCAGGTTTGATCAAATTTTGGGAAGATGGTGTGGAGTCTGGTCGTCGGCTTTAGAGTTTAGACTGATCCAATAGTGCTTATTAGGCCTGCTTATTAGCTAAAGGTTTTGGTTATTAATGGGTCTAGTTATGGGCTTTGATTTGAGCTTAGTGTTTAGTTAATGAAATAAGTAAAGATAGAAGAGGTATTAGAAATATAGTTGATGAGAGTTGTTCGTGACACTCTTAAGTCTTCTTCCTTCTTTAAGTGACAGTGAGAGAGCCATTGAAGAGCTGGTGTGAGAGTTCATCTTTAGGTTTAAGTTTTTCTTCTCCTCGGTAGATTCTATTCTTCCATTTGCGAGATTCAAATTTAGGAGAATCCTAAGGGTGAATGATTGATCCTCTTGTAGACCGCATCAGAGATGATTTCTGATAAGTTCATAGTGGATGTTGGGAGAGGACGGTCTCTCTCCCTAGATGTAGCGGTTGCGGCCTTAAACTGGCTTATCAAAGATTGTGTGTCTGTCTAATTTTATTGTTTGCAATCAGAATAAAATCAAAGAGAATCTTGAGTTGATTTCACAGTTGATAGATTTTTCAGTATCTTTAATCACTATTACCATCTCATTGTTCCAGGTGGTTGTGTCAAAATCCCTTAATTATGTTGTTTTTTTATATATTAACAAATTATTTTTATAACAGAATTACATCAATATATAAAAAATTATTATATATTATACTGACTTCTAAATTTTTAGTTGAGGTTTAAGTATTTTAAAAACTAAATCTAAATTTGGGAAACAAAAATTAATTTTTGTTATATAAAACTGAAATTTTATTAAAAAAAATTAAAAATATTTATTTTGTTGTTTTTATTTATTTAAGAAAACAAATATAGCCTCATTTTCTACCTATGTCGAAATTTAACTAATCAAACAATCCATGTCACTATCATGTTAACTATGATTTTGACATGTGTCACATTTTATAAAAATAATCAAACTTTATATACTAAGATATGAGAAAATGGTCATTCAAAATGGTCAAACTTTATAAACTTAATATTGTTGTTTATAATTTAAAAAAAATTTAATTTAAAAAATTAATTTAATATTTAAAATTAGAGCTGAGAAATCTCGCTACATGAACATATTTTAATTCATAACTAGAAAAATTGGTATGTTCCAGTTCCACAGCGTGCCTCAACTCAATCGTAAGTAAAAAATATGTATAATTGTTAAATTCTACATAGAATTAATAAAGTGTTAATATAAGCAAGAGTGGTGACGTGGAAGTCATACGTGAATATCTCAATACCCAGGCAACAGCTGTGGGAAGAGAAAAGAAAACAAAAACACAAGTGTAACTCTTTAAGTGTAAGTGACTAACCAAAATCAGTTTGATCGATTCTCAATTCCCGAGACAGAGAGAGAGAGTCTTGTTTTTGCCTCTTCAATTTCCCAAGAAACCAAAAATAGTATCTCTTCTCGGCGGCAAGAAACCTTATCTTTTAATATGGCAACTGCTGCAGCGGTGGCTGAGTCGGCAAAAGTTTCTACTGATACATCTGTATCAATGGCTGTGTCAACATCGTTTCCTGGTTTTAAATTCTCTCCGACCGATATCGAACTTATTTCTTATTACTTAAAACGGAAGATGGATGGATTAGAGAGGTCTGTTGAGATCATAGCTGAAGTTGAAATCTATAACTTCGAGCCTTGGGATTTGCCTGGTTAGTTTCTTCTTCTTCTTCTTCCAAAGTTTATATTTCTCTGTTTTTTTGTTGAAATGAACAAGTTCTTGTATTTGTGGCAGATAAGTCTATAGTAAAATCTGACAGTGAATGGTTCTTCTTCTGTGCTCGTGGAAAGAAGTATCCTCACGGTTCACAGAACAGAAGAGCAACAAAGATGGGATATTGGAAAGCTACTGGAAAAGAACGTAATGTCAAGTCAGGTTCTGAAGTCATTGGAACAAAGAGAACACTTGTATTTCACATCGGTCGTGCTCCAAAAGGAGGAAGAACAGAATGGATTATGCATGAGTATTGTATGATTGGAGTATCACTGGTAAACTATTTTCATTTAACTAAGTGTTATATTTACATTGTTAGCTTTCAATCTTGGCTTATATGAGTATATTATATAGGATGCTCTTGTTGTTTGTCGACTAAGGAGAAATATAAAATTTCAAGGTGGTATGAGTCAAATGCCACAGCAACCAAGTTTATCACCTGACAAAGATATAAACATTCATAATGAAACTATTCCAGATAATATTGATGGTTGGGAAGATATGGTTGATTTTTACTTATCAAGTGAATCAGGACAAGACCTAATAAGTGAACTAGCAGAATCTTCACATTCTTCACAAAATCCACAGGTGTTTTATTCACTTCTCTATATCATTTTACGACCCTGCATTTTCGTGTTATTCATCAGATTAAACTATGTCCATGTTATTAGGTTCCTAGTGAAGAAGATTTCTATGCTGATATACTAAGGGATGAAATAGTAAAGCTAGATGAACCGGTTGTATCCGGTAATACATTAACCAATGTTCCAAGGCTTCAGTCAGAGTCCAACTCTACAAGAGTATTGCCATTACCAAACATGGTAGATAAACAAATGCAATCGTTACTACAAAAACTACCATTACAGAATGACACTGGAGAACAAAACAACATATCTATGTCGAATTGCTTTATCGGTATATATTCGATTAAGTCTATAAACCGAGCAAGATGGGACATTGTTGTTTGGATGCTGGTTATGATAGCAGTGTTGGTGTTTTATCTTGTGTGAGGTTAAAGAAGTCATACCCTAGACGTTTTCTTGGTTTTGTCTTTAATATTTAAAGAATATTATTATGATCTTTGTTAGGGTTTATCCTATATAGAATATTGATGTTTATGTGTGCCAAGTATATGAACATGAGGTGGTCGAGAGATCTGATTTTTTTTATCTTTATGTATTCATTGGTTATAAGTAGTCATGGAAAACAATCCTTTAAAGAAAACTTTGATCATCTGAATCTGCTCAGCAAAACGATTGGGTACAAATTAGTTGATATGAGAAGAAGATGAGTGATGATTAACCATTAAACAAAAAAAAAAGAGTGATGAGTGATGACTATGAGTAAATTGCGACGTTGTTCCTTGAACTAGAAATTGAAGACACTTGTTCGTTAGCAGTGACACAACCACTCTACGTGGTGACATACTCGACATGAGTAATTTAAAATTTCTAACATAACATATAATACACAATACTATATATATATATAAAACACATCACATATATAACATATAAGATATGTGCTACAGGGGATTACATGTCCCGACACCTCTAAACCGGAAACCCATATATCATCCTTCTAAGCTCAGCCCCTGGATCCACGTGCTCCATGTTTCCTCTCTTTACCTGCATCCAAAACAGAGCGGTCAATATATCATAATATTGAGTGAGACGATTCTCCCGTCTACCGGCTCCGCTATAGGATCCGGTCAACTTCGGGTAACACCTGATATGCAGTGCACAATCACAACCAATGCATATAACAACAATATATATATATATCTCTAGAGATGATCACCGCATCCCCTATACACCAAGATCACATAGTTCACTCTGACTCACACCCATAACCGATGTCCACCCTCGGTTACGGTAGCATAATGATAACCAAAAGAGTATACAATCAACCACGTGTCTACGTGACACGTCCAAACATATGCAACACGTATCAAACGATATCCTAAATTGAACCTGGGATCCCTGCTAACCACGGTTATGCACTCACCTCGTAAGTTGAATAACGATCAATCCGTCGCGCACCTCGCGAATCCGATTTCTACATAACCGTATAAAATGAT
>KE159046.1:165312-181957 GCA_000411055.1 Leavenworthia alabamica | reverse complement strand
AAGTAAAGGAACCTAAAGGTGAACATGATCTTGGTCAAACTCTCAATTACACAGTACATCACATAATCTCCACTAATAATGACATAAGTTAGCCCTCTGTTTCATAAAATATTTATTTTAAGATTTTCACACTTATTAAAAAAAAAAATTCTCTACTTTTTCTCCTGTTAATGTATTAGTTAAAAGTTTTGATTTATCAATATATAAAATTAATAATGATGATATTAGAATATTGCTTTAAAATATATATTGGAAATCTAAATTTACATTAATAAAACAAATTAAAAAAAAAAACAAAAACTGAGAGTTAATAATGGACAATAATCTAGAAAGATAAACATTTTGAGCATTTAAAATAATTTATAAAATCTAAGAAATCCAAAAGGAATATGCAGGTAAGGTTTTTAATTTAATACAACATATAAAATTGACTCCACATACAACTTTGTTTATTTTTTAAGTATTTTATTTTAATTTCATACACATTAACATAAAATCAGATAACTCTCATAAGAACAAACCATACCTAAAGGCACATATCATTTAATAGTAATGTAGCGGTTTGTACCATGTTTTGCCCAATGTTCCTTCAGATCAACCGGGTTTGAGAGATCATGATGTCCTTCTGCAGCAAGTCGGCTTAGAAGCTTGTTGAATGCGCTGCCGCTCATTTTCCGGCCACCAACTCGAGCATGTCTTTTATTAGGCAATGCCGGTAAAGGATGCATCGATAATGTAGTCGTGCAACACGATGATTGCCAACCTCCGTTTCCCCATTTGTAGCATTGTCTGAGAATTCCGGTACATGAACATACTGGTGGTGGCATTGTTGTCTCGTCGTAAACAACTTGGTTTAACCCAACCATCTCTTGATTTTTCCAATCGGATTTCGATCCTATTAAGATATGCTTACTTGAATCTTCTTCAGTGTAGTCATGAGTTGTCTTTACAAACATTATCTTAGTTAAGTCGTCTTCGTTCTCTTTCTTGACCTTCCTCTGTGTTTTTGGCCCTCTCTTATTAGCAGTGGCTTCTGTTGTTGTCTTTGGTTCTTTCACTCTTTTACCGCGTTTTGGTTTGGCAGATCCGGTAGGTGTTGATGTCAGGAGACCATCATTTGGATCGATTTCTCTGGTTTCATATGCATTCTCAGTTAAGTNGGCAGCTGCAGCAGCATTAATCATGGAGTTTTCACGGTATTGGAGAGCTGTAAGAGCACTGTCTCTCTCCATTATAGCATTGTTACGTTCAGCAATGGCTGTGTCTCGCTGAAGAAACGCCATGTCTCTTTCAGCTATTGCTGCTTTTTTCTCTGATATCGCCTGATTTCTCTCCTGGATTGCTGCATCGCGCTCTGCTATTATTGACATCACTTGTTTCATCGATGGCTGATGCTGCATCAACCACTGTTTCATATCACAAACAATAATACATTCCCTTCAAAAACTATCTCAAAGCTGAGTTAAATAGCATCATTATAAACTGGAAGCAAAACAGATGATTTAGGTTTTGGGATTAGAAAAGATAATGTCAAGATACCTGGCCCTGAGCTGCTGCTTTATGGCGACCATTATCACGATGCCCACCACCATCATCCATTTTAAATATTTCGATATATAACTTCAATAATAACTAAATGTAAAGCTAATGGAGAATCAAAATAAAAGACTTATCCATCTTTTATACCTGCACATAAACCAATCATTAAACAGTGACAAAAGACCATTTCATGGTCAACCAAAGCAATATTAGTATTAATGAGCTAATACATTGATACTAGACTACAGTTAGGGAGTTAAGAAGGTTTAATTAAACTGGATTTGGTGATTTTCCTTTTTAATTCAGGATTAAGATATTTTTCCTTTTAAATTTAAGCTATGGTAAGCTTGTACCTAGGACTATATCAGACCTCATATGATTAATGATAATTCAACTTCCAACAATTAAAGGCTCAGGCTTGTATCATGCATACATAAACTAACTATGAAACAAATATGTTTCAACATGTAAGTTTCCAAACAATGTTTCAGCAGAGAAAAATAGTCAACTATAATGTCCACCAATGAAGCTTTTATGAGAAACATTCAACAAGAAGACTCATATTGACCAGAAGACTTGAAAATATAAGAAATTTCAGATATTTGTATGTGAGTCATTACTCAATGTCAAAATCTGTACATTATTCTATATCAGGAATCAGATCTATGAACACATCACTAATCTTAAACTCACACAGAATTGCGAAATTATTAGCTAATTTGATAAATTACATTCAAAAATTTTCCTACTCATGATGATCAAATCAGTAAAAACATTAAACAATAAACATGGTTTCAAAAACTCTACAGAAGAGAAAACAAAATCCAAATTCTCATCAAAATCAACATGAGAGTACCAGACACTATTTTACCATAAATCGAGTCACTTAATTCATCAATAGAGTATAACGAAACACTAATTACTTAATAGAACTCGAACGAGCTCCGATTACAAGGAAATGAACTTATAAACTTTGTTAAAAGCTTTGTGAATCAGCAGGTAAGGGGCGGAGATAAAGAGGTAGAGAGAAAATAGTAATAGAGAAAGCTTAGTTTACCGGAAGGAATTGGGAAAGAGATGAACGATGAAAGATTAAAGAGATGACGGCGATGGTGGTGGTTGTGGAGATTGAAAACCCTAATTGAGCCGAGAGGAAATGAAAAATATCTTTGTAGATGAAACTGATAGATGAAGAGGAAACGTAGAAGCTATTTATCTTATAAGTGTTTTATACTTTTGGTAAAAAAAAAAACATTTACACTTTTCACTCAGGTGAAACATGTTTTACGAAATATGCGTTACATGCAAATCTCAGTTCAGTGGCTAATTAGCTCGTGACTCAAATTGATATGACTCGTGTTTTACGGTGGTTACAATAAATTATTTGTAATTTTTTTTGTAATTTTATTTAAAAAATAACTTTTTTGGACAGCGAAAAAGTATCTATTACAAATCGCGTGAACCATTTAAACAGTCATTTTTTAAATTGAAATTTTATTCTTTTTTAGTTGACAATTGCGTCTAGGTCGGGGTAAAAAACCTATCCGAGCAAAAAAAACCGAATTCGATCCGAAAAACTTTATCAGAATCCGAATCTGTATCCGTGATTTTATTTTATTGGAGTGTAAATCTGTCTACCCGTGGGTTTTGGGTAAAACCTGAACCCGATCCGAAAACCGAACCGCCGAACAGGTACCTGAAAAACCCGAAATAAACTAAAGTATACTAAAATTTATAGATTTTAAAAATTTTTAATTTGATGATATATTTTAGTTTGATTATATAACAATTTCAGATATAATTTCAAGTTAATCGATTAATTTTTATATTTTTAGATATAAACTTATATTAATTATGTAATATTTTAGTTCAATCAAGTTTAAAAATTTTAGTATAATTTTAGATTAAATCGGTAATAATTTTATATTTCCGACACGATTTCTATTAATCAGATGCAAAATTTAGGTTTCATGTACCCGAATAAAACTTTCGGCCATAATAATCCATAACCGAATAGGTACCTGCTATTTTCGTTTTTTTGCTGGGTTTTATAGAGGTGTACCCAAACCGATCCGAACCCGAAAGGATTATACCCGTAACCGATCCAAATTTTATAAATTATTCTATTGGAGTGTCTAACCCTCCACCCGAGAAACCCGAACCCGAATGGGTTTTACCCGAATCCGACCCGCCTGCCAGAACGCCTAGGGCTAATTGCGTCCAATTACCAATTATTTTTTATTTATGTTAGATATTTAATATCTAACAATTCTCTCATGGTATTATTTTTCCTTCCTTTTTTAGTTTGATTTAATTTTTAAAAAATGATAACAATATAATTTTGTGATTTTTCAGGTTTATAAATTATTTAAAATGGACAAATTCACATTTTACTTGCCATATTATTTCCTTTTATTTTTTATTTGATCTTTTGTTCTTAAAATGAACAAATTCACATCATACTTACCATATAATTATTTGGATTTGCTTAAATATATATTATTGTAATTAACACAACCAAGAGTGGTCACAACTCAATATGAAATTTTAAAAACTGTTTAAAAATAATATACATAAATATATAACATATACCCATATGATCATATTACAAAATAAGTAAATAACATATATTTACAAGTCTCCTAAGGACTACATGTCTCAAAATACAACTGTTGAGAAGTTCAATGACCTACATATGTTATCCTCTGCTCAGCTTTTAGTTCTATGTGCTTTTCGCCTCTACTTTTATTTACATTCACCAAAAGAGACGCGTCAATATATCACAATACTGAGTAAAAAAAATGTGATAATCGGACGTAATGAGTAAAAATCGGTTATCACATGAATTGAGAATTGAGAAATTGAGAAATAGAGCAATGAGATTCAAGAGAAATTGAGAAAACATATGCTTAATTTAGTTGAGTAAATAATTAATCTCTGTCTACAAAAAACTAGTAGACGAAAAAATGTCCAATTAGTATTTATCAAATATTAATTGCACCTCTTCGTATGCGAAGGTAAAGAGAAGAATGATTCTTAAGCTCAGTGGTATTGCAATTGCGAGGGATTACATAGCAGTGTCCGTTATGAGTATTTGAGTTGTTGTCTTTTGTTTAAAAACTTAGATGAGTCTACGTGATATTAAGAGTAATTTGAATTGTTAAATTATTTTGAAAATAATGATTTGAGTTATAATTATTGAGATTAATAATTATATTTTGAGTATTTGAGTATAATTTAATTTAGATTTTAATTAAATTATTTTGATAACTATATATTTATTTAAATTATTATTTGAATTTATTTTTAGTATTATAACTATATGGCATGTACTGAGTTTTTTAAAATTATATTAAATATATATATATATATATATATATGAAAAAGTATATAATATACAACCAATAATATTTAACAATTATTAGATGTATATCATAAAATAAATGGTCTACGTAAGCCATCTATATAGATTAGGATAAGATACACATTTTGAGATCCTAATATAGCCAACTGTCAAAGTTTTGTTTTCCTGATAGCCCTTGGATAAAAAAAAACCATCACTTATAAGCTCTGAAACCCTAGACTCAATAAAATCCTATAAAATATAGATTGAATCATTTGGAGCCGTCAGCTTACTCTATCAGAAGATCTAGTCTCCTACCTCCATTCTCACTCGAGACGATTGCTTTGTGAATCCAAAATGTTTGATCACTAAGCCTTCATATCAGATTTGTTGCATGTTTCTCAAATCCTTCTGAGTATTCTCTAGCTCAAGAACAGCACTAAATCTAGCCTTGAGACTATTCTTATCCTCTTTCTCATTCTAGCTTTGGTGTATTCTTTACCTAGACAGGATCAAAAACTTTTAAGTTTTTTATTATATTTTTATTAGTAATATGAATGGTATGATTCATGAAATCTCACTACTCTTTTTTTGGTAAACATGTTTTTATCAGGTGCAGGCAAGCATAATATAATCAATGGAGAAGATTATTTCTTAAGAGGTTAGATCACTGATTATATCTGAATTTGGACTTAAATGTTTTATGTTAAAGTTATAATCAATTACCTAAGTAGAAATAAAGGTTAGGTTGTATTAAATCTATCATAGTTGGATTCCATCCACCATGAGAACAATTCATACCATACAATAAGTCGTATTTCTTTATAAATAGGAGTCTATTTTGATTTCCAGCTTTACAACATCTGAATCACACATCACATTTCCAAATGCACTTTTAATTAAATCATCCAAACAAAACTCAAATTCTTGATTATTACAAAGTTTCTTTCTTTTGAAAGCAAGTATATAATTTATGATTATATTAGCTAAATATATTTGGTTCACGTATTCCAATAAAATATTTTGTGATCCTCTTTTCTGTTCATCCTAAATTTTATTTTCAAATTTTTTTAATGTTTTTCATTGATTTTTATTATTTTTTAGGAAGATTATCTCTTAGAAAACGATAGAATAAGAGAAGATATTAGAAACAGAAAAGAAAGTTATTAGGCTAAATAAAATGATAGTGAACTTATTCACTATCAGTTCTTTTAGCAACTTTAACTACCTTTTCAAATTATCAGTATGTCTCTTATTTTGTTATCTTTTCTAAGAATTATTTTCTCAAGAAATAATAAAATGAAAGAAAATGTAAAAAGTTTGATAATCAAGTTAATTGTGAACAGAAAAGAATATCTCGGAATAGTTTATTTTATTACATAAACCAAACATGTTTAGCTAATAATAATCATGAATCTTAGATTGACCTACAAAAGAGAGAAACATTGTAACCAAAAAGGTGAGATTTGTCGGTAGAGATTTATTAAAAGTGTATCTGAAAAATAGATATGTGCTTTTGATGTTTTGAAATTGAAGATGAAAATAGTCATCTATTTATAGGGAAATAAGATTTTAGTTCATTATATCAAAATTAGCAAATAATAGGTTTGATTGTTAAGATTTATTTGGAAATAAATTAATTAGTAACATATAAATTTGAAAATAATATCATATATAACTAATAACGTGTTTGAGAACTTAGATGAATCTATGTGATATTAAGAATAAATTAAATTATTAAGTTATTTTGAGAATAATGATTTGAGTTATAATTATTGAGATTAATAGTTATATTTTGAGTATTTGAGAATTGAACATAATGTAATTAGAGTTTAATTAAAATATTTGAGTTAAAAGTAAAAGTCCGGTTTGAGAATCAATCAGTATGAGACTATTGATTAATTGAGAAATTTTATAAAATTAGCGCTTTTTAATCTAGAGAACCGGTTTGGCTTGTTTCAGTTGTCCATTCAGTATTATCATATACTGACTGCGCCTCTTCACGTATGCAGGATGAGCTTCAGGTCAACAGTTTATGATCACACGGTAAGCTGTCTGTCCATACGTATGTTTGCATGGCCATCTGTGGACCGTCTGTAGTATCAACCGTCCGTGAACTCCAACCGACAATACACACCAAAGATCCAAAGAACACATCCAGAAACCCTAATTCGCCTAAGCACTCATTTGAAATACGAAATATGAATGGTCTGTTCAAGGGATCATATGCAACCTTTTTTTAAATTCGCGGCTCTTAAGAATCTAGGCACGGCTCTGCATAGTTGTACCATCAAAATAAACCATACTCCTTGTAACTATCAAGCTAAATCTTTATTATAAAAAAGAGCCTCAGAATCACTTCATTATAATTTTTTGTTGTTGATATGGAATCCTATGGTTCAATACACCTCCCATATGGAAAATGAATGATATATCCGAATATGATAATACATAGTTGAATAAAAAACTGAAAACATTTTCATTGGCACCAATAATTTAAAATTTTAGACAACACAAAGTCTTTATTGTTTACCAAAACTGTTGAAACCCACAATAGTGTGAAAGTCTTGAGTTCATTGTAACCATAGTTTGTAACACCATGTCCTTCCTTATCCGTATGCCTACATCTCTCTCACCCAATGCTAGGTTTCGTATTCACTCACTACACCCTAACACAATTGAGAATTATATTCTAATATCACTCATATATATTTCAATTGTTCCATATCAACCATGTTAAAAGTGGAGTTCTTACATATTTTAATGATATTGGTAATAAATCAGTAATTTAAAATTTTTCAACATACAAAAACATATTTATAGAAATTTACATATTACAAACCAAATATCAAAAGAAAGTTTTATGTTAGTTAAAAAGAATTTGTTTTCAAAGCAATGAGGTTTTTTTTTCTAAGTGAAAAGATATGGAAATACTCAAGACCGGTCCAACCATTTTGGATGCTCTATACGAATTTTTTTTCTTCTCAAAATATGTCTAAAAAATATTTCGATGTCTAATATATATTTCGATATCCACAAAACAAAATCTTAAATTATAAAAAAAATCCAAAAAAATTTTAGTTTCATAAAAAGCATATAAAATTTTACAAAATTAAATTTAAAATATATTATTATACTAAAAAATCTTTACCAAATGACTTTAATCTAGTGGATTTCCTAGGCTGACTGCTTAGATGGCCTACACTCAGGACCGTGCCTAATACTGGTGCCACCAAAGTTTTGATTGGATACCATTTTGGTATTTTTGTAAGAGCTGAAACAGGTCATAGATTTTTGCCGTTAGCCAAGGAGTAAAAAGTGTACATTCTTATTTTAGGTTTTAGAGAATATATAGATGATTGTTTGAGGAAGAAGAAACCACAATAAGTCTTTCATCCATTTTGACTCATTCTTTTTTTCTAATTACGGATTCTTTTTGTTGATTCCTTCTAAATATATCCTCTTCCATTCCTAAATCATTTTTATTCTCAATCAAAACATTTCCCTCTCTCATTCATTCAAAAGCAAGAGATTTCAATTGTTGCATTTTTTGGTAGAAAATGGCGAGTGGCGGAAAGGGAGAGAAGATATTGGTTTCGGTAAGGGTAAGACCGCGGAATGAGAAGGAGAAGACGAGGAATGATATATGTGATTGGGAATGTGTCAACAACACAACAATAATATGCAACAATAATTTTCCTGAAAGATCTCTTTTCCCCTCTTCTTATACATTTGGTAAGATGTTCAAAGCTAATATTAACCATTCTAGAATTAATGATGGTAACAAAACATGTTACGAAATTTACAGACAACGTGTTTGGATTCGATTCCCCCACGACACAAGTCTATGAAAATGGAGCCAAGGAGGTTGCTCTTTGTGTACTCAATGGAATCAATGGTTAAACAAGAAAAACCTTAACTCTTATGATCTGATTTGTCTTTACCAATCACTTTGGGTTGACACATTTGGTTTTTGCAGCGAGCATTTTCGCATATGGACAGACAAGTAGTGGGAAGACATATACAATGTGTGGTGTCACTAAATATGCAATGGATGACATTTTTTGTTACATTGAAAAGGTTTGAACAAAAAAACACTGAGGCATTGACAAAAAAAAATTCGTGATAGAATTTTGGGCCTTTAAAAAAATTTTTTTTAGACATTTTTTTAAATAATTTTTTAGTTTTGTTTTGAGCCCATGACAAATGCCAATTCTGTCGTGGACAAGAGACATGTCTAATCTCTCTCTCTTGGTTATTCCTTAATATGTACTAACCAAACCATTCTTCTTCTTTTCCGCTTTTTCAGCACAAAGAACGCGAATTTACTCTCAAATTCTCCGCAATCGAGATTTACAATGAAGCTGTGAGGGATCTCTTAAGTGGAGACAATAATCAGTTGAGGCTTCTTGATGATCCAGAGGTTACAACACTTGCTTCTTTTGCATATTATTTCATAAAATCTCTCATATAGTGTTAGACCAACTTATTTTCATATGTTTGCTTCACCAGAGAGGAACAGTTGTTGAGAAACTTATTGAACAGACCATTCGAGACAGAGCTCATCTAGAGGAGCTTCTTTCAGTCTGTGAGGGTGAGTAACACTCCACACTTAAAAACATTTTGATGGAACATAAGTTGAATGTTTTTTAATGTACCATTGTTGTTGCAGCTCAGAGGAAGATTGGAGAAACTTCCTTGAATGAAACTAGCTCAAGATCACATCAGATTCTACGGCTGGTAATCTCAAATGATCCATCTTTTTCTTCTTCGATTCAATCTTTTTAAACCTGTTATGCTAAACAATACATTTCCTGCAGATAATTGAAAGCTCGGGTCGAGATTATTCTCCTGAAAACTCCAGCACTCTTTCAGCTTCAGTGGTATCATATAACTATACTCTTTTTGACTGATTAAGCTTTTTCTGATAACTAATGTATTTGATTCTCTGCATCTCAAGTGCTTTGTTGATCTGGCTGGAAGTGAACGTGCTTCTCAGACTTTATCTGCTGGTACAAGATTGAAAGAAGGTTGTCATATCAACCGGAGTTTACTTACTCTTGGAACTGTAATCCGTAAACTAAGGTTTGTTTTCGTGACATAGCAAAATCCTCTGTTACCAATAGGCCTGGACAAAACATCCAAACCAAAGTTACCAAACCGACCTGAATTACAAAATAAAAACCGAAGCGAACCGATTTTTTTTTTAAACCGATCGGTAGAAGTTTTTTTACTAAGTTCGGTTTTCAGTAAAAAGAGAACCGAACCGAAAAAACTGAATAAACCGAAATTTATTTTTTTATTTAATAGATTTTTATTTTATTTTTCTGTTTAAATATTTATTTATTGAACAAAATTACATTATTTTCTTTAATTAGACATGAATACTATTTTTATCAAAATTATATTTTTAATTTAATGTTAGGGTTGAGTTTAGTTTTTATTGTTTGGATTGAATATTTAGTGGTTAGGTTTAGTATTTATTGTTTGGATTTAGTGCCTTTTATTTTTATCCTAAACCGAACTGAGCAAACCGAAATAACCCAAAATAAACCGAAAAACTGAGATTGTTTTAATTATTTTGATGTACAGTAAAGGTAAAAATGGGCACATACCATATCGAGACTCAAAGCTAACTCGAATACTTCAGAACTCTTTGGGTGGTAATGCAAGAACAGCTATCATATGTACAATGAGCCCGGCTCGTAGTCATGTTGAACAGTCAAGAAACACTCTTCTCTTTGCAACTTGTGCTAAAGCAGTGACAACAAATGCTCAGGTCAATATGGTTGTGTCTGATAAAGCATTGGTTAGGCAACTACAACAAGAACTTGCTCGAATGGAGAATGAATTGAAGAACATAGGATCAGCTTCTTCTGTAGGCTCTAACTTCTATTCTTTGCTTAAACAAAAAGAAGAAGTGATTGCAAAGGTAACTTTAATATTTCGAAATTCGAATGCTTTCGTTTTTTTCGACTATTTTCTTGAAACTTATGATCACAAAATGTAGATGGAGGAACAAATGAAAGAATTAAAATGGGAGAGGGATGTAGCGCAATCTCGAGTTGAGAATTTACTTAAATCAACAGGAGATGAGAGATCTTCTAGGATGGATGAACAATCTATGTTTAGCTCCATGGATTTTGATACAGATTACAGAAGAAGAAGCTATGATTCAATAGATATTAGTGAACCAAGTATTGTTAATAACTTAACTGAAAAGAACTTTGAGTTTTTGGAAACTTCTGAAGAAGATGATTTTTTACTTGATGATAATACTCCTCAGTTTTCAAGGCTTAACCTGAATGATGGCTGGGAAGAGATGGCTCAAATAACAGATGAAAAACCGGAAGATGCATCTAAAGAAGTTAGATGCATCGAAACGGATGATGAGCAGAGTAGAGGACAAGTAACAACAGTCAAAAACCATGACTCATTAGATGACATTGTTGATAAGAAAGCTGTTGAAGAAAGCTTATTAGTTCCAGAAGATGAACAAAGCTATAAAAATGTTGACTTACCAATGAAAACAGTAGATGTAGAGTTGTCTCTAGATGCTAAGCCTGAGGTATATGAAGAAACAAAGAGTACTTCCACAAATCAAACTGAGCAATGTTCAGAAGATGCTCAGCTAGAGCAAAAGCAATCTGAAGAGACCGTCGAAGTGGAATCAACACACAATGGTGCTAAGATAGATGAAGAAGTGACATCTGAAGAGAAGTGTGACAACAAACTAAAACAAGAATCATCTGACTGCAAAGATGATGTTGACAACAATACTTATATGGCTTTAAAAGAAAAGGTTAAGCAGATGCAGAAGAAAATTGAATACCTTATGAATATGCACACAGCTGAACAACAACAATCACCTTCTTCAAGAAGAGAATACAAGAGTCCAGAGCTTTTCGCTACGAAAAGAAGCCGAAGTTGCAGAGAGAATCTCTTGAGTGCTAGATCTCCTTATTGGTTTGACAATTTGGAAGCTAATAACATAAGCAAGGGTTCCCATACTTTGAGCACTTCCTTTGATTCAGGGAGCTCTAACAATTCTACTTCTGTTGATCCGCGTAGCCTGAAAGACTCTGATCTTGAAAGGGCCAACAGCTTTCAAGAATTTGTAGCAGGACTTGAAGAAATGGCAAGGCAACACTGCTCAATGGACTCAACACCTGAGCTAGTGCCTATGCAACAAGAAAGTTCTGCAAATAGTATCAGAGGAAACAAGAATGCATTGCCGAGTTCTCATCATGGTAATGAAGAAACCACAGATGCCACCAATGATCAATCAGTACCTAAGGAAACAGAATCAACAGAGGCGTCAATGGAGAAAGAAGAAGCCGCTAATGGACAATATTCAAGCAATTCTTTAGACTTTGAGAGACAGCAAAAGCAAATCATTGAGCTTTGGGCAATATGCAATGTACCATTGGTTCATAGAACTTACTTCTTCTTGCTTTTCAAAGGTGATCCTGCTGACTATGTGTATATGGAAGTTGAACTCAGAAGGCTAACTTTTCTGAAGCAGACGATGTCAAATGACAATGAAACATCAAGGTAATAGTCACACCAGTATCAATCATATCTCAATAACAATAGCTCTGGGCTCAAAAAAAACATACCCGAAACATCCCGACCCAAAAAACACTACTCGAATCTTAACATGAACCCGAAAAATTATTTCGGGTGCTACACTCCTAAATCCTATATGTCCAAATCCAAACGGATTTTATCCAAACCAAACCAAACACAAAAAACGTTTCCATTGAGTGCTAAATTCCTAAACCCAAAAACTCGTATCCTAACCCATCGGGTAAAAACCGAAATCTAACTATATATATAAATAACTAAAATATCCTAAAACTTTTAGTTATATCTGTGAGAATATAATTAAAATTAATTTTAATTTAACCATATTTTTCTTCTTTTCTCAGTATTTACTTACCCGAATCAGAACCTAAACCAAAACCGAAGAATTATTCCATTGGGTATTAGAATCGTAAAACCGAAATAGCCGAGATACCCGAATCCGATCCTGAATCGCACTCAAAAAATTATTTTATTTGATACTATACTCTAAACTCGATATACCCGATCCCGACTAGGTTTTATCTAAACCTGACACGCTTACCCGAATGTCCACCTCTTGACAATAACTAATATGCTAACGAAATACTTTTGGTATCTCATCAGGATACAAACGGTGAAGACACTTACACGTGAGAAAGAATGGCTTTCAAAACAAATACCAAAGAAATTTACATGGAGTCAAAGAATAGAACTTTACCAAAAATGGGGTGTGGAGGTGAACTCAAAGCTGAGAAGCCTTCAAGTGACAAACAAACTGTACACCAACACACAAGACATAGAACACATAAAAGAGAGTGCTTCTCTTGTGGCAAAGCTGCTTGGATTTGTTGAGCCAGATCGAATGCCAAAGGAAATGTTTGGCCTCAGCTTGTTACCTAGAACAGAGAATGTTAAATCATCTGGCTGGAAATTTACTAAATCTTTCTCTGGTATACGCTTGCCCTGATGATAACCAGAACAGATTTATAAGACATCATTTGTACCATATTATGAAAGAATCTGAAAATTGTAGTACTTATGTTACATTCAACTAGTGTTTTAAAACAGAAACAACTATAAATAAACATATTGAGATCAAGCAATATATAAGATAAAGGACAAATCGAGAATCAACATTCGAGTCCATTCTATAAATAAACTAAGAGTGATCGATCTCAGTTTCAAAACAGTATAAAAGTCTCAAATCAATACAAAATTTCAACAAAACCATAAAGAACACGAAGAGAAGCATCATAGGTTTCAAACAAAAAAAATCAGGAGACTGAGATTCGTGATATTGACTTCAAAACGGCGATATCCTCATGAACTATTCAACTGAGGTCTATAACATTACAAACTTTTACAACTTGTA
Source organism: Leavenworthia alabamica (assembly GCA_000411055.1). Taxonomy (NCBI): domain Eukaryota; kingdom Viridiplantae; phylum Streptophyta; class Magnoliopsida; order Brassicales; family Brassicaceae; genus Leavenworthia; species Leavenworthia alabamica. Next base: position 168,137 of record KE159046.1, on the reverse strand, counting down.
AAAGACAAACATAGCCAAAAAGAAACGGTTTCAATTGTATTTTAAGCATTTGAGTTAACATAAAAGGAGAAATGAGACAGATTTTTGAGAAATAGATACAACACTAATGTTGGAGCAGAGCTTCATTACAATATTTTTTAAAGTTGACAGACTCATTGGTCAAGAAATCACTGCAAAAGGTAAAAAGACTTTTGAATGTTAACAAATAGAGAATTTAGTTAATGAGACATCTGAAACAGAGACTTACCATAGTTGCTCAGCCATACGCCCAACTTCCCATCTTGGACTCCATGGGTACTCACTGAGAAGGTTCGATTTAACCGGTACACTCAATTGGTTTAAATGCTGAATATCAAAAACATATCAGTTCTTTAAACCTAACCACAAAAAGAAGAAACTCAAAGCCTTTTGTTTACAAATAGTTTTGATACCTGACAACTCTGGAGGACTAGAGATGGTTGCTGCTTCGGAAATTGAGCTGATAAGAAGAAATTAACCTACACGAAAATCCGACATCTTAATAAAACACTGCTGCATATTTACGGAAACATGATTTAAACACAATGGAATCAAAATCCACCATGGCTCAGTTTTGGTGGTAGACTTACCATGAAAGTAAATTGTCCAGAGGCAGCAAGGAATGTGGCTTTACGGCAAAAGGTCTAAGCAAGAAAAAACAAAACAAAATGGAAAATTAAGCAGCTTGGAAAATTTCCTAAACATAAACCAAAGTGTACAAAGAAATGCTTACAGGATCAGCTTCAAGAGGTCTTCCAAGAAAAAGAGTCAATGCCTCTATAAAACTCCTCCTTAAATCAATTGCAGAAACAGCTTCCAGGATCTACAAACTAAGCTTGATTAATAAAGTGTACATTATTGTATGTGTAAGAAGGTTTAGTTTAACTGACTTGTCTCTCAATAGTTTGTTCGAGATGAGGAAGATATTCAGCTAAGCACCTATAAAATAGATATACCGAATAATAAATGTATGGTTTGAAGGAAATGTGAACAGGTTAGCAGATGTAACTTACATCCCATCCATCCATGGTGAAAGTTTAACATCGTCAACACAGAATAGCGATTTTAAATCAGAAGATGATATTAATTTCAAACGAGGCGCTGAAGGTGCTGATTCATATTTCCGAAGAATCGGGTATATTACCTGCATCCAACCCCAGTTTATGAAGAAGAATATCGTAATTAGAAGAGTGGAGAATTGGGATAAACGTGACTTATAGGGAATGAAGAAAAAAACCTGAAGATAAATCTTCTGTTGATGCTTCCAAGGGCACCCAACAACCATTTTGTTTATGTTCATATCCATCACAAGAGGTACTGCAAACTTGACTTCCTCTGGCTACACTAAAAAGAGACGGACTTCAGAAAACATACATTGAGACGGACAATCAAAAATATTGATAGCAGTAAATACCTTATCAACTCCTGAAGTCATTTGCATTTCAATTCCCTGCGAATGGGGAACAAGAAAAACATAAACACTGAGAACGATGAGCTTTTTTCTAACTAAAATGGTGGTTTCAGTTTTTCGCAGGGAGAATGTTTCTAATTAAAAACAAAATTATTTATCAAGACATCATTAGTGACATTATTGACCCCAGCCTAACATTATAGATGTTGCAAGAAACAGAATCTATATTCTAAATACAATGGTGGTAAGAGCTATTCCAAGCTATAATGTTCCAAACCAAAAATAATCTTACTTTTCAACCCATCACTAGTAACATTATCAATGTGATATACCAAGAGAAACTGAATCTATATGCTCAAAGAACATAAACATCGAAAATGATGTTGTAATTGTAAGAGTTGTTCCCAGAGAAAAAGCTTTTTCCAAATCATAAAATAATCTTACTTTCAACCCATCATTCATGACATTATCAACTCATGCAAACATTTCACATGCCGCAAGGAAAAAAACCTATATGCTCCAAAAGCAACCTTTTGGTGTTATATTATTTGAGTAGCTAAGATAATGTTATGTTACATTGTTATGCTTGAACTGACCTTAGCTACTCAAACAATATAACACCAAAATGTTGTTTTATCCATCACTATGAAGCTGAAAACAATGATTATGACTCCTAATGTAAAATAATGATCTGCACGATACCTTGCGAGTTAAAACAGTGCTAATCTCAAACTTAACACGATCATCATCAACTTGACCCACACGTCTTCTTTGGTAAGCCACATATTTATCCCTAAACAATTAACAATAATCAGATAAAAATCAAACTTCAACTTAGCTAACAAAAAACCCTCAAAAAATAAAGAGTCAAATCTAAAAACAAAGACCTCAATCCTTGAATAAGAACAAGTAAACGTTTTGAATCCTGAGTATCCCATTCAAACAAAGCCTTATTCAATGATGATATCTGAGTATCATCAAAACTACATGGCATAAAATCTTCATCATTTGGTCCAAATATGAAATCAGGAGGAGCCATTGTATACTCTGAATTGTAAATTACATCCCCTACAACAATACAAACAAGAAATATTCAACGATTTTGCTTACGCGAAATTAGCTTAACAAAAACACTTACATTTGATTGTATCGAGACAATAAGGTATCACCAAAGTAAAGCGATCAAGGATTTTGGGATTTAACTTGTTACCAGACCATACATTTTCGATCTACACAAGAAACATAGAAGAATCAGTCTATTGTGTATACAAACCCTAATTTCGTGGAAACTGGGGATGTTGTTATTACCATGATGGAATCAGGTGAGTGATTGAGTAAGTAATGGAGCTGGTCGGCGATTAGAGGTGGGAATCCCTCGAACGTCATGGTTTGCGAA
>KE159046.1:123142-160794 GCA_000411055.1 Leavenworthia alabamica | reverse complement strand
AACTTGGAATGGCTGATTAAGAAATGAATGAAGGTTTAGAAACCTTGGAGAAACTATGAATTGAGTGGAATCTATTTATTATAACCCTTTCTTTGTTTGGTATTTATAGACAATAATATTATTATTAGCAAATTTTTGCACAGACTTCATCAGTCTCATGTTCTGCCAAAGCTATAATAAACCTGTTCTATATAAACACTTTAGAAAGAAGTCAATTCCACTCAATTCAAATTTTCTCCAAGGCTTTCAGACCCTTATCCCTTTCTTAATTAACCATTCCATTTGCTAAAATCACTCAAAGAACAGTTCATGCATGGTGTCTTAATTAGTAGGTAAAACTGAATTTCATATCATTAATAATTATCACTAACTTACCTGTGATTTTTGTGATGTAGGGTAGCTTTAAGAAGACATAAAGACAATTAAATATGTAAACAGATCTGATCGTAGAATGCAGAACAGCCTTCAGTTTGGGACCTGTACAGAAAATCATTATGAGACTCAATAATTTAACATGACATTTTCATTTTCTAATAAACAAATAATTAGGAGCTCATCGTTCATACCAATCTCGTTCAAAATAAATATATGGTATGTCTGTAGAAGCAGAGGCCGACTCAGGAAGAGAGGAGAAGGGGCACTTACCCCCATGAATTTTTAAAATTTCTCTTACTTTCTTAAGAAATTATAAAACTATCCCTCCTAAAATTTTCAAAAATTACATTACTGCCCCTCCTAAATTTTGTTTCTAGATCCGCCCTGTGTAGAAGACACAAGTGACTGGCCACATGATAGGTTGTCGAATTCATATCTGACAAAGTGAAGAAAGAACTGTTAGAGGCATTTAATCTGGAGAAATGAAGAAAGACATGATGTGACTCCTGAAGAGTTTGATGACGCATGAACCAACACTACCTAACACAAAAAAGAAGCTTGATGATTACCTTTCTCAGATGCTTCTCTCAACAGCAATGGTGGTTTTTCTCGGTAATGTGTTTGATGGTGGTGACAAATAATGATAGAGGCTCTGCAATATAACCAAATCCATATATTGAATCTCAAGGTTAACATCTTATTAATTAAACAGAGACTTGAGAAAACTGGATATGATCTAACTTTATGACAAAGATGTTTCTCTTGGTGATGGTGGTGACTCACAGCAATTTGACGGTGGCTGTAGACAGTGGTTGACGGCTCAAGGTGTTTGTGTTGAATCTTTCTGTTGATGTTCTCCTTTTATACAGAGAGGGGGAAATAGGGTTTCACTAGGTTTTGACTCATTAATGGGCTTGTTTTGGGCCCTAATTCCTTCATTAAAGATTGGTCCATTACAGAAACACCAAAAACAAACCCTAATAAGTTATATAAGATCTGTTGATTTCATAGGCTCTTGATTAATAGCTAGTACTCAGATTTAGTACACAGAAAGAATAAAATTTGACTACTACCAGTGCAAAATGTATCAAAATTTTAAATGTATAGGAGAAAACAAAATTGTTAACGCTCATGTTTAACCAATTTCATACTTTAAGTGACATATTTTTTAAGTTCATGTTTCTAAAAGTTCATGATTTAAAGATAATGGGATTGTTAACGTTAGACAAACACCGTTTATAGATTCAGTTAAAAGATTTACCGTCATGCTTTTTTTTTTAACAAAAATGAGGTTTTTCTGCATTTCATAAACTCATACTTCAAAAAACCATTTTTTGAGAGTTAAAATTTTTTCCATTGTTTTCCTAAATTATTTTGTAGAGTACTGTTTTTTGAAAAAAAGAGTACAGACATTATCTTATATTTTTGAGTATCCTTTTAAAAAAACATGTAATTATTTTCCTCAGCATGAAGCAACTACACCGTTCTCTCTACATACGGTGATTCTAACGAATATAAGACTAAACAAACCTATCTCCTTGCCGTGTTCTCGCTTTCCTCTTGTAGTCCTTCTTCTCCTCATCTTTGTAGCGTTCTATACTCACATCTTCGATCTGGTCACCAGGATAGGGTCTTGATGGTCTCGAGTTGGTGCATATGATTTTTTTAATTTCCAGTTGTATGGAGTTTGGAAGTGAAATTTTTTTATTACTGATATATTCTGTAGATTTACTAAAAGAAAAAACATCTCTTTGTTTACTTAGGAAAGCAAAAGGATATAGTTAATCAAGAGACACAAATGGCAACATGTATATCAAACAATTAACCTTCCGATTATTAAATGGAAAAAAATCTCAATGTATATTTTACCATACTTAAAGGAAATGGATATGTACATGAAATTCTTTTTTTTTTTTTTGCGAAAATTTGACACAATTTCTATTTCTCTTAAGAGTAGCTTTTGGGTTTATTGGGTAATTGGATTGATCGGGTTAGTGGATCTAATTAAATTGTAATTTGACTCAGTCGTAACTAAACTACAAACATAGTAAACTCTAGTTATGTTGATAATTTACGTGTTCACCCTTGTAAAATGAAAAAAAAAATCATGAATAAAAGAGAGAAAGAGAAAAAAGAGTTTGCTAAGTTGTTTGGGAACTTAACTAGTAGAAGGTATTAAATGATGAATTGTTTATTAAATGACGTTATCTAGTTAAGTATGAGATTTAATTAAGGAAAATTTTGAATAGATCGGTCTAGACGGTTTAGTCATTAGGAACCGGATTAAAGTGTTTCAATATTAGTTGTTCATAATTTTTTTGCAAACATATTGCTTTTAAGTGCTATTTTATCAAAAGCATAATCAATTGTTCGTAAATTTTATGCAAACATAACTGTTAAACTAAATTAATAAACTATTTAATAGCATTTAAAACCGTAATAATTTGTTTCTTTAAGCTTTTGTATTATCTGAATTTAAACAAGTAACTCTTAGAGAAAAATGTTAATTTACATAAGTTTACTTTTATGTATATAAATTAATTTACATTTAATATTACAATTTTAACATTAATTGTATTAAAAATTGCTAAATCAGCTTTCTCAAGAGATACCTAATAATCATTTATCATATTAGTCACATATCTAATTTTTAAATATGAAAATAATTATTAAACTTAATTAATAGAAATATATAATTTTAAAGTATAAAATTTAAATTTATTAATTAATAAAATTTAACTAGTATCAAAAAATTGTTAAGGTAAAAATATATATTTTATTTTCAAATTTTTATATTTATCTTATATTATTAAAAGTAAAATAATATAATATTTTTTACATGTGTGAAATTTTTATAGATCAACTGTTAATGAAAATTTTGATATGTACCGCACTCTAGTGAGAGACACCAAATTCTATATAATAAGATATATTTTTCAAAATTCCAAAAAATTATTGCATTGAGATTTGAGAATTAAATGTGAACTATTTTCAAATATTCCAAGATTGGCATAAATATCAATATATTTCCCAAAGATTAAGACATCCATATCATTTTTTACAGTGCCAATATTTAAATAGATGATTTCAATGTTCCAAAGAATTTAAAAGTAAAATATTCATTGGAAATATTTTATTAATTTATTTTGATATGATTTATGATATCTTAAGTAGCTAAAGAATAATTTAATTTGAACCAAATATGATGTATCAAAATAAGATCGGATCATATGTGTTGTAGCTAACACTATTCACTCTCTTTTTTTGTGATGATACAATAAAAGTATTGTCCATGGAACTTTATACATGTATATTCGTATCCTTATATTACATAAAAACAGAACATAATTTTATTTTATAATATCGCAGCAGATACAAACAGCACAATATAACTTTAAGACAACACATAATATGATTTTATCGACTTCTCTTTATTATTTGACACATGACATTCTTAACCCACACAACACTTATAAAACGCACACATAAACTAGTAACATTTTCAACATTTCAGATTAGTTCCAGGAGTGACCCCAAGCTTCTTGCAGAAGTCCAAGTAATAGTTAACCCTACTCTGCACCGCTGTTGGACGCCCACCGTTACATTCACGACTATTGATCCTCCTTGTGGTGGCTCCAAATCCCTGACTCAAAACTGGACGCACATTCGTGTTCCAAAACCACATGGAAGACTTGAAAGCTACAGATGGATTACGAGCCACCATATCTGGGTCCTTTAAGAGAGGAAGCCCGAAGAACTTTCCGGCTGCACCATAGTTGATGTTCCCTGTGAGTTGGATTGGACCACGACCGTAATATTTCTTTCCCGGTTGACAGGGGTATACTTTGCTTGGTGAGCATTGCCTTCCTCTGGCTATTTCTTCCGTATAGCAAAATCCTTTAAATAACGAGTAAAATATTATTTCAAACATAAATATATTAATCATTTATAGAATTATGATATATTTTATGGTATTAAATTAGACTACCCTTATATTTATGAGGAAAATATTCTGATTTCCACGAATTTTCTTCACTTGCCAAAACTAAAATTAGATAATTTTGCGTGATTTTTTTCCGAGACATTCTCTCTAACACCATCAATTTTATTTTATTGGACAAAATTACATTAATTATTGGATATGAATACTATTTTTCATTAAATTTAGAATGGACTTAATATTTATTGTTTAGGGTATAGAATTTTGATTTAGAGGTTTGAGTTAAGTTAGAGTTTAGTATTTATTGTTCAGTGGTTAGACTTTTAGTTTAGGGATTTGGGTTAGGCTAGAGTTTAGTATTTATTGTTTAGTGTTTTGAGTTTGGACTTAGAGACTACAGTTTAATATCTAAGGTTAGGGTTGAGTATTTATTGTTTGAGTTTAATATTTTTGTTTAAAGTTTATGAACTTTCTTTTAATATTGAATTATTGAATGGTGATTACTGGAGCTTAGAATCACGAAAGTATCAAAAGTTTTTTCCTACGTTTGTAAACAGCCTTCTAGATGCAGTATTTTTTTAGTGATCCGTTCAGGACATTTATCATAAAATAATTTTAATAGTATTTATTNTTTTTTTTTTTGCTTAAGTTGTTTAAACATGATAAAATTTTATTTTCCTACAAAAATATTATACACAACAATAAATGTAGTGTACAGTGAACTTACTTTCAGTTTCGTGAGAGAACTGAGCCAACATGGCAGCAATCTCGCGCTTAGCGATGGTTCCTTTGTAGGCCGCGAACAACTGAGCGGCAGCAATGAAATTTTGGCGAGTGTAAAACCTTTTACCGGGGCAGCTACTTCCAACTTTATTCATAATGCTGTTAAAGAACGCTGGTGTGACCACACTCGCTATGGTACCACGAGGACCAGCGTTTAGACCTTCGCTAGGCCTAGGTTTAGGGTTACAAGGTCCACTCTTGCACCCTATGCCACAATAGGCTATTGTGGTACCACAATATCCCCACCTACTACAGCACATGTTCCCTTTACATCCAGTTTTACCGCAGTTTTGTGAAAATGCGGTTTCAGTCATGATGGTTAAAGTGAAGAGGAGAATGATGAGAGCGTTTTTGAGAATTGAGTTTTGTGTCGCCATTTTTTGTGTAAATGGTGAGTGAGTTGTGTGAAGAAACAAAGGTGGATCATGGACTTATTTATAGTGTAAAATTTGTTAATATTAAATTATGTTTTATCAATTTTAAGTAATGACCCATTCCTTTTCTTGTAATTGTGATTAAGTGGAAAGTTAATGATGATTTGAATAAGGACTTGGTCATAACACTTAGCTAAATTTGACTAAGAGACAAAAACTAATTTAATAAAATGGTTCTCAAGATAATATTTTTAATACATAAACAACTCCGGACTAAGGTTGTTCAAATTACTCATCATCTTATTATAGCCATTAACAAAGAACAACTAGAATTACTTAATACAAAACCAAAATAAAGAAAATCAATAATCAAGATGTAAGTCAGTTCTAAACCAGGAGATTAGCCAACATTTTCATTTTTTCCGGAAGAGATCACAAAGATAAAATAGCGATTCACATCTTTCTCTATTGGATGGATTCTAAGAAAGCAAAATATTAATGCAGATAGGCTAGCTAGAAGTCTAAGGAGTCAATATTTATTAGGTAACTACATGATTTAATTATATACCGCCAACTTGACTTTCGATTTAATTTACCGCCAACTTGACTTTCGATTTAATATACCGCGAACTTGACTTTAGATTTAATTTACCGCCAACTTGACTTTCAATTTAATTTACCGCCAACTTTACTTTCGATTTAATAAATTTCGCTATTGACAAAAAAAACTATATAGGTTAAGTAGCATAAATAAGAGTTCTTCTAGGAAAAATCAAACTCGACTCCCCTAGTTTCAAGTTCGAACATTGTTTGAAAAGACAAATAATAATTCTTTTTGGCTGGAGGAGATATATGGATTCTGGTTCAAAACTTTCCTATGATATAATTAAAAAACAATTGGAATAGTAAATATCGGCATGGGTAAGTTTCTGAAATTCGAACTCTAACTCTGTTGTAAACCTTTAAACCTTAACCCATATAACGAAAAATATAACATCAGATCTCCATCGAACTATTGCATCAATCTATTTTTCCTTTAAAACTAATGCATCAATTTATTTCCATTTCGTAAATAATGCATCAATCTATTTTTTCTTCGAACTAAGTGTTAAATTTATATCTCCATAAACAGAAAGTTATAAACTTCAACCTCCAACTCACCCTAATTTTTATTAAAAATAAATTCAACTACTTATAAAATATATAAATAAAATAAAATTACATAAAATAAAGATACATAAAACATAATATAATCAAATTTTATTTATTAAATAAAATTAGATATCTATAATAAAAAGTATACAAAAATTTGATATAATAAATAAATATTAAACAAAATAAATAGAAAATTTAAAAATAATATATAAAACAAAATAAATTATTCATAATAGTGTTATTGACTATTGTGCACCTAAGTTCATGATTCTACAATATATGTTATTGAATTGATATTGTGCACCTAAGTTTGGTTGAGAGTTTTTCCATATATAACAATCATGTAATATTTTCATGTTGCGTGATATGTTTATCTTAATACTAAATAGTTTAACATTTAATAATTTTAAACTTTATATACATATGATAGTTTCCAAAGTTTGAATAATACAAGTTGACCATTAACCAAAAAATAAATCATGTGCTGGTGGTCAGTAATTTTAAGAACCCACCACATATTTAAAATTAGTTATATAATTTTTACCCTAATTATTTGAAAATCATTATATTATATACTAGTGACCAAATAAACATAAGTCGCCACATGATCTTAAATTTTCGGTGGCTTGATTTCATTTATACAATATCAACAATCACTCATTGGTACGTCATTCATTTTACGATTAATCAAGCATAAGCACGATTAGTTGCAGAGTTAGATGATTGACTAAAAAGGTATATGCATTTTAGTGAAATTAGTAGTCAAATAATTTTGGGTTTTGTTTTACGAAAAATAAAGAAAGCAAAAGAAAAAAATAAAAGAAACCAAAAGGATTCGATAGATAGGACCTTTTATCTCTGATGCCAGATGAGTGGAAGTGTGGGATAGATAAAGGATAGGAATCCACCTCTCCTAGTCCTAAGACACACAGTTACTTACCAGACCAGTAGCTTGATGGATGATGAGTGAAGGTAGATATGGCGATGAAGGATTGCTGAATGATTCCACAAACAGCACTTGAACGATAGCTTGATTCCACGAGCGATCTGAGCAAGATATATGGATCAAAGTCACCACATAGATTGTGAGAGGATCTCAGATACTGAACAAGGCTGGAGCTTAGGTGATTCTACACACTAAGAACAGAGCAAAATTATCTCCACAATTCAAAGCTTGAACAAGAAGAAAATATGGCGTTTTATTAATATCAAAAAGGTCTAAAACTTACAATGCTTCTGCTCTGTACCTAATTTTGGTCGACTCAAAAGAGAGCAAAAGACTCAAAACAACAGAACTTATGGAAAGGAAAACTACAAAGCGTTTAAAATACAAGAAATGGCAAGTTTTCTAAAATAAAAAGAAAATTATCTACAAAACTTCCGTCAGCATTGAAGCTTGAACTGTGGCTTCTTGAGGCTCTAAATACCACTGAGATACTTGGGCTCGTGAAGGCTGGTTTTGAAGATCAAGTGTTTATGGCGAATATTGGTCCTTCCAGCTTGTATTCTTTGATGAGTTCGTCCTCTTTATTTCTCTGGAAGCATAAATAGTTATCATCTCCAACTATTTCCCCGTGGTTAGCTTCAGTTTCATGTTCTAGCTCCACTTCTTCTCTATTGGCTTCACGGCTTGTTATTGTGATATCTTGAGGTTCCAATGTGATCTTTGGGATATTCTTGATATTTCCTGCCAAGTAAACATTATTAGCTTGGTTGGTTCGAGGGACCTTTCTTGATGCTTAGAAGTGCGAAGTCCATTAGTATATCTAATTCAGGAGCATTGGAGTCAGCTTTGGATGGGAATATGATCATGTCTCCAATTTCCATTGTATTTAGGTGGGTCTCTGCTGCTGTCTTTACACCTACACTTAGCCTCTTTTCCTTGGGACGTGACATTGGTGATTCATTCAGCTCGGATACATGTGCTAGGACAAAGCTCGGGTTGATGTCCACATCAGTTCCAAAAACCAGTTTGGTGGTATATGAACAATTGTAAAAGCATGATGGAGCCAACATTGTCCAAAAGAGGACAATCATCTTTATCACAAAATTGTCCAAAAGACAACTTTTCAATCAGAAACAAACCCTAATCAATTTACAGAATTTGAGAAAATTCTAATTGAAAAAATAAACCAAAAACTTTGATCTCCTCTTTCCCAAGTGTTTTTTGTTTGTTTGATTAAAATTTGCCTTTGAAAATCAATTTAACATATAGAATTTAGTTATAGAATTTAACATAATATATTGTAATTTTTATTTATTTTAATTATAGAAGTGAAAAAACATCAAATTCAATAAATATGTATTTCTTTAACACCATCAATTCTAGTTTATTAGATAAAATTATACTAAATTTTCAATTGTACATGATTACTATTTTTATTAAAAATTATATTTCTTTTAATGTTAGGATTTAGTATTTAATGTTTAGATTTAATATTTATTATTTATGGTTTAAAATTTTTGTTTAGAGATTGGTGTTTAGTATTTAAGATTAGAATTTACTATTTATTATTTTGGTTTCGTATTTATTGTTTATAGTTTACAGAATTTCCTTAAAATAAAATTTATTTTTTAATTTATCTAAATTATTAAATAATAATTGTGTTAAATTAATTTTAGTGATATTTATAAAACAAAAACTAAATTTAGTTATATTTAAAAAATTGTCTATTTTGGAATATTCCTCAGTATATCAGAATTTTAATAGTTGACTGATCCTCTAACATAACGTTCTATGAAAGATTTTTCAGCTGATGTAACTTAAAGAGCGACTAGATTATCAAAGAAAAAGATGTATAAGTATAAATATGTTTCCAAATCCTAACCACCAGAATCATGACACGTGTACATCCTCGTAGATTTCAACATCTGATTCGTTGACTTGACTTATCTACGACTCAATCAAACCTTCTCTTCTCCAACTCTCCAAGCACCATCAATGTCTCTCACCTTCAAATCTTTCTCTCACCAACTCATACACAACACAAACCATGTCTATAGATTTCCAAGCCACAGCGATCGTCGTGGTCTCAACAAGTACCATCGTCATCTTCATAATCCTCCTAACCTTCGTTATCATACTCTGTCGACGTCGTCGTCCTATAGTAAATCAACCTCGCCGGACTCGTAACCTACCCAACTCCGATCAAACTTCCGTCACTGTAACAGAAACCGCAAGTTTTGATCCTTCAATACGTGAAATATCCATGGAGGAACTTGCTATAGCAACCAAGAACTTCTCAACAGATCTAATCGTCGGCGACGGAAGTTTTGGTTTTGTTTATCGTGCAGAGCTATCAAACGGTGTCGTAGTAGCTGTGAAGAAACTTGATCCTGACGCTTTACAAGGGTTTCGTGAGTTCAGCGCTGAAATGGAAACGTTAGGTAAGTTAAATCACCCTAACATAGTTCGGATTCTTGGATATTGCATCTCTGGTCAAGAACGAGTCTTGATCTATGAGTTCTTAGAGAAACGAAGTCTTGACTATTGGCTACATGAGACTGATGATCATGGTGATGATCGTTCGTTGACTTGGTCAACGCGTGTGAGTATTATGCATGACGTGGCTAAAGGGTTAGCTTATCTTCATGGACTTCCAAAGCCAATAATACATAGAGATATTAAGTCAAGCAACGTGTTGTTAGACTCAGACTTTGTAGCTCATATAGCTGACTTTGGACTGGCACGTAGAATCGACACGTCGATGTCACACGTGTCGACTCAAGTGGCCGGGACTATGGGGTATATGCCACCGGAGTATTGGGGAGGGTACACTGTGGCAACGGTTAAAGCTGATGTGTATAGTTTTGGGATTTTGATGTTGGAGATGGCGACTCGGAGACGGCCGAATTGGCCGGTTAATGTAGATGAGAAGGAGGTTGGGTTGGCCCAATGGGCTGTAATGATGGTAGGGCAAAATCGGTATTTTGAAATGGTTGATTGTGGTGGTGAGAAAGGAGTGAAAGAGTATTTTAGAATAGCTTGTCTTTGTATAAAAGAGTTGACTAGAGAAAGGCCTAATATGAGTCAAGTGGTGGAGTTGTTAGGACAAGTATGCCAACTCATGTAAGATATTAGTCTATATGTAGATGTAACTACGTTTAGTCTTTTACTGAGAAAGTAAAGTTTGGGCTATATACGATTCAAACCTTGAAATAATGTATGAAAATAAAACTAATATGAAATACGATTTTATTCACTAAGTTATAACCAAGGAAATAAAACAAGTTTTGATTAACCAATTTGATCGATTGTGAATTTTTGTTAACCGGTTAAACCAAACTAATTGATTTTGGGATGAGCCGACACAATAGAAGAAAAAGCCAACTAGGTAATGGAGGTGACTCGTTGTGTTTCTTTCTTTGATCATATTAACATTTTTAAATGCAATGGCTAGAATGGGTTTATATTTATTTTATTTTATTATTTCACTCCAACTTGTCCGTACAAACTTGAATATTCATCCCAACTTGCCCATAGATTTTAAAATAAATAAATAAATAAAAATTAAAAACAGATTTGGATGTTAGAATTTTTAACAAATATCTAAATTTAGCAAAAATAAAATAAGTAGTCGTGGACATTCGGATTAATCGGATTAAACAGATCGGGTTATTCGGTAATCGGGTTATTCGAAAATTTTAAAATTTCACCGAATAAATAAAAAAAAAAAATTTCGTATTAATGGGTTTGGATCAAATTTTAATCGGATCAGATCAATGCAAAAATTTCGGATTAATCGGATCAAAAATTTTATTTAATCGATTTATTCTATTAAAATTATATAATTTTACTTCAAAAATTAAATTTTAATCTAAATAATCTGAACAACCCGAATAAACCGAATAAATTGATTATTTTAAACCGGTCTAATCTGATCTGAAATTTAAATTAAAAATAAAATTATACCGATTAATTTATTCATATATATCTAACTAATCTAAATCCGATTTATTTTAGATTTTACCTATCCGATCCAAAGAATTCAATCAGTTTGCCCAGCGCTAAAAATAAGGATATGAATACAAATCTACATATTATATTATCCGTAACACTTCTAAGTTGCAGTGGAATTAAAAGCCCAAATAAAAATGTTAGGCCCATTTTATTAAAGTTTTGAGTAATTAAACAAAGTCAGATTCGATCGAGTAAATTACAGACATATCAACTGTACAGAATTTACTGGTGATCAGATCGGCGATGGATGGTGGCGACGACATGGACTCGCTGTTCGAAGGGATGGAACTTTTTACACCGTCTCCATTCTCCGATAACAGCAACAACAACGCAAGTTCACCTTCAATTTTGCCTCCTCGATCTGAAGATAATGAAACAAAGGCGGAGGCGACACTGATCACATCTCCGTCAGATGCGACGGAAGCTTTGGATGAGAATCTGTTTTCCGACTTAACGATAGTGAGTCCGGTTCAACACTTAACTGAGCCACTCGAGGTAGTTACTCCTCTTCCTCCATCTCCGGTGAAGAATTATGGACGTCAAGGGTCAAGGAGAAAGAAACGAGCAGCTGGATTAAGAATCGGATATGGAAGACACGAAATCAACAATCACGACGAAGAAGAAGACGATTCCATTAGTCAACAATCTGATTCCGTTAGTATACAATCTGATTCCGTCAGTCAAGTATCGGATTCCGTCACCGTTCTTCATCAATCTTTGGAAGATTCTGCTGCTACTGTTATTGGTAGCTCAAAATTAGAATTAGTCAAAGCTCAAATCGAAACGAAGCTTACTCGTGCTCGTGACTTAGCTGTTTCGGTTACTTCTGATCGTAAGAATGCGATTAGGAAGAGAAGACAAGCATCTGAGAATCTTCGTTTAGCTTCTACAAAGCATGATGAGCTTGAGAAGAAACTTGAAGAAGCAATTGAAGCTGAGGATTTTGATTCAGCTGAGAGGATTAGTGAAAGCCTCGCTGCTTCAGAGAGAGATAGATTAGCTCTAATGGCATTACTTCGTCAAGCTGAATCTGATTGTGATGCTATTGAGTTGAAGATGGAGGAGATTCTTATTTCTCAGATTGCTTCTGAAGAAGAATCTGCTTCTCTGCTTCACAGATTCTCCAAGGTATGTCACAAAACCATTGTTGTTCTGCTTTTTGCTAGGAGAGAGAGATATCTAAGTTTGTTATGTCTATAGGATGCTGAGAATGAAGCTGAATCGATTCTGGAGAAGGCCAAAGCGTTTAGTGTAGAAGAAATGGAGAAATGGAATTTATGTTGTGAAGATATAGAGGTTAAAAAAGTTGAATTGGATATAGAATCTGTTGTAGTTGATAATGTTCGGTTGTCTTTGAATGATACACTTGAAGGATCAGTTGAAGAAGATATGAAAGTAAAGGAAATGCTGCGTAAGAAGAAGGAACAATTATCAAATGAACTTGAGGAGTTGATTGCTTTAGTGAAGGCAAAGGAGAAGGAGATTGACGAGAACGATTTGCAAATAAAGATCGTTGAGGAAAAGATTGGTAATGTGGTCTCTGGTTACAAAGAATTGCAAACAAGTATGGATAAGATGTTGAACGATGTACAAGTAGGTCTCTCCGAAATTGACAAAGAAACTGAAGCTTTATCAAAGAAAAAGAAAGATGTGGACGAGTTCGTGACATCTGAGAAGGAGAGAGGAGCTAAACTTTGTGAACTTGTTAGTGTTTCAGCTGATGAAGCAAGTGAATATGAGAAAGTTATTGAATTGAGAAAAACTCTGATGTCATATGTGTCAAAAACTAGAGAAGAGAGAGCCAAGCTTGTAAATATTGAAGAGAAGCTTTCTGAAGAAGTTCAAAGGCTACAAGACGAGGTTTCGAGTACCCGAGAGTCAATAAAGGTTTTTCTCTTCTTCCTCTTCCTTCTTTACTGCGACTTTGTTTCGTCTCTATTCATGTTGGAAAATAGAGTCTCTTTAGCTGATGGATCAAGTCCTTATTAATCTGATCTCTTTGGTTTCAGGAGGGATCTTCGAGAAAATCGATAATCCAACAGAATATTACTTCTTACATGGATAAAATTATGTTTATAGAAAAAAGGATGCCGGAGCTTGAAGCAGAGAAGAAAGTGGCTGCATCAACGAGAAATTTTAAAGAAGCTGGAAGAATAGCAGCAGAAGCAAAGTCCTTAAATCTAGAAAAGGAGAAGATACAAATCGAAACTGGAAAAGCGAACACTGAACTTGAAAAAGCAGAGCATGATATTGAAGAAACCATCAAGAGACTACAAGAGATTGAGAAGTTGATTTTATTGAAAGAAAAAGAATTGGCTATCAGTAAATTCCAGAGGCTACAGATCGACAGTGGTACTGCAAAAGCTGAGAGGTCAGCTGCTCTGGAACTGAGTGACCTCGAAGAAGCTAACCTTTTACTTGAGGAAGCGCAAGAAGCAGAAGCCGAGGCAGAGAAACTTAAGCTCACATGTGGTCTCAAAGATGAAGAAGAAGAAGAGGAGGTGAAAGCTTGTGAAGTTTTTGTCTCCATGGAACTCATAGCCACTGCTGGTCTGAAAAAATTACAAGAACTGGCGGAATCTGTTCCATCTTAACTCTGAAGTTTTAGGTTCAACCATATGGACTAAAGGAAGACAGAGATCATCTGAGGATATGAACCAAAAGACTTGTGTAGGTTCATCAACAACATGTATGGTTTTGTTTATGGGATCCATGTTTGTTTGCTCAAAAAAAAAAAGAGTGGAAGCTTATATCCCAGTATTAAATACGTTTTGTTACCTGAATATTTTTTTTCGGTTCACAGCCAATTCACTTTTGTCAAACACTTCATCATCCTCTCCACCAACAGATGCTTATGAACAGCCAATCATGTGATACAATCGTTTCAGTGGTTTAATAAACTTAGATGACAAAAAAAAGTCTAAAAGTTCAAAACGGAAAGGTACATGTTTTGTTACTTTTTTTCTTCTATAAATATGAAAGAGACAAGAGATGAGTAGTAGTACAGAGAACATGGCCGTTTTATTGAGATAGATGAATTGCTGATCACATAAGTATACAAACCTCTGATGAAGCCTTCGTTTCGTAACCATGAATCTGGTGTATCTTTGTTTGTATCTATGGCACATGTCTTCCACCTACATAACATTACAAAGCCAAATATGTTGATCAAGTTGTTGGTCTTGTGGTCATCGACGAGCCTCGTCCCACTGGTACAACTCCTGAGAAAGCATCACCTATTTCTTCCTCTTCTGATAGAGCTACAAAGTAGAGTTTTCGTATTTTAGCACACAACTTGATATCATAACTGTTTGGTTCAAAAGATGTTATATTTACCAGTAATGTCTTCACCAGCTTGAGCTCCAGCAATCCCAATGCAAGAGTACAAATAATCTTCATCTACCTTTAATTGATTATAGGCAATGTATATGTCTTCAATCGAAGCAGCTTCATATAATGAAGTAAGTTCTTTAATACATGACAGTTCCTAAAAAAACCAGAACAGCCTTTTCAGAAGAAGTAAAGTCATAAACAACAGATTTAAGAACGTGGGAGTTTAATATTACCTTCCTTGGAACAGAGGAAGCTTGCAAGTGAGCTAATAAATTAAGCCAATACGCATTGGACTTTAGTTCAGCTTCATGTCTCATAAGAAGAGTTCGTTTGGCCTGTTGATTCAGAAAAAACAACGATACTTTCAACTAACAACAGAAATGATAAAGCTAACAAGAACTGAGTTGACAAGGATAAGAGAAAGAACTAACCCTATCTAACTCCCTAGGGGCAATTTGGTTGCTATGTAAACCTCTAAGAACGCTCTTACAAGCATCAACCGCTTTGTATACCTGAAAAAACTCGGTTACCGTTGATGAAAGAGCAATATATTTACTGTTATGTAAAAGACAAAGACTGCACACACCTTGCCGGGAGTTGAAGTCACAGATATAACATACCAACCAAGATTTAACCTATCAAATAGGTTTAGCTCAAATGATACGTCATATGTAAGTCCAAGAGAATCTCTTACTGTTGTGAAAAGCCTGAAATGACGAAGAATTGTTTCATTCAGCAATAGCCAGAGGTCGAAGAAATTATATAATATGTTAATGAGTTACCTTGAGTTAATTATTTCTGCAAGAAGACCCATTGCAATTCCGAAGAAAAGAGGGTGGGAACGTAGCTTTCTTTGCGACTCCATATTACTTCCCTCTAGCCACTGTTCCTCCGATTTCAAAACTGCATCTGCAATGTCATTGTATATGCATGAGATACTGAAAGCCAACCACTAAACTTCCTTAGGACTACTGAAGATGCATTTCTGGTGTATGAGACAAGATCAGAACAGACATATACATATGAAACCTATTTTTTATGTCGGTTCCGTTAATGTGCAACTTACCATTAGCAACAGAAAGTTTGCTAACAGACTCAAAAAGGTCATCACCGTCAACAGTAAAGCCCCATCGATTGGGTGCTGGTCCCGCAATGTATGCACATGCTCTTTCATCAGTATCCTTCAAGAATACCTGTCCAGGGATAAATATGTATTGAATCAAAATATCTAAGCGAATAACAGGAAAATGCATGCATCACTGCTTTGTTACGAACCTGCTGAAATTGCAAGCCAGCTGTTGGCTGGCGAAACACAATAGGCTCAGATCCTGGTAGTTTTGCAGAATCATGACTAGCTTTAACAGTACCAAGGTAATCAAGGATGCAATTCTCAATCTCTTCCTCGGAAAAGTCTCCCACAATGCTTACCTGAAGGAAACCACATAAAATTATATCAGAATTAATATTGGTCATGCAAATATCAGTTTCAAGTTTGAGATATTACCTCCATATTGTTCCCAACAAAATGACTCATGACAGCATCTTTCACAGATTCTAGATTCAAGTCCTGTAAGGATTTAGGTGTTGGTTCAACAAAACGCTCATCACCGTTCAGCATAGCAGTCATGAGTTTATGAGCAGTCGCACGCTCCAAGCTTTTAGGAATTGATCGGTAATATGAAAGATATAGTTGCCGAGCTCGATCAAATGCATCTTCCAACCAGACACTACGCTGCATGCCAGAGAACCACCACATTTTATCAGTAAGAGATTAAGAAAATTTAAAAAAAAAAAAAAAAAAAAACAGGTAAAGGAAACGTTTTCGACCAACAAATCAATACTACATCAAGAGTCAGAAACGTTGCACAGCATTTTTAAATGATATTAGTTATAATCTAATACCTCAAGGACCATATGAAGCAACTGAAAAGCTGCTTGCATTCCATTGTCTCTCAAAGTAAACCGGAACTCCATAGCAATGAACTCCTCCGTTGACTCCAGCGAGCAGTTTATTAAATGATTAACACAGAAAAGCTCCACCTACACAGCGCCTACAGCTTAGTTTGTATCCTTTATAGTACTAGACAAAAAAATGACAATCCAGTTGTCGACAGCTTCACTTGCCTGCTCCCTTGAAAAATCTCCAACTCGACCACCCTCGCTAAGTGTACGAACACCAACAACCACAGCTCCTTTGGAATCAGAAGTTTCAGCAGCTCGCCCACCACCAACAATAAGCCGCATGACACCTGCCCGGGACTCTGTCGTTGATATCTATATTGAAAAAAGAGATATTTAAGGGAAGGGACTTTGTTTCCACATTAAATGCTAAAATAGACACTATAGCATCAGTCAACACCAAATGATTTTTGCTAAGAATGGAACAGACAGCACAAGACTATAAAATTGAAAAGAGTGTCTCTGTCTTATAATGTATAAATAAAATCACCATGGAGATGCTTAGTATAGTAAGCAAGAGGAAAAGGATTAAAGAAGTACTTTGTAATTTACAGGTATCCCATTGGATAAGCGAAGCTGGGTGATCCCAGTCTCGTTGTCATGCAATTTGGTTACACCTGACCCAGGAAAAGGGACAAAACGCGGATTTCGCTGCAAGGTTAGCTCTTCCAACTGTAATTTAGAGATCAATTCTTTTGGCACCTCTAGCTGCACGGATAAAGGCAAATAGCTGATTCAGAACTAGCCATTGGTATATACTTGAATTATGAGAAGATAAAGTCAAAGAACAAGTTAGAAAAGAAAATCACCTCAGGCTCAGCTTCAATGGGTGCTAATATTCCCAATTTGACAGAGTCCAGTATTTCACCGGGAGTTATATTGAAATCACTCTCACCAACCCCCTCAACATGCACCTTTGTGGGAACACAAGCAACTATTGCCGCAGGAAGAGGTGCAGTTGGCCTTCCAAAATCAGAAATAAATTCTAACACCTTGGCGCCAACAGTGTTTACCTGAACAAGTAACCATCATAACAGAAGAAAAGCAACCACGTCATATTCATATCAAATTTATAAATAGTATACACAGGAAGTATAGAGAATTATCCACTAGTTATTGATATGCATTTACACACCCCAGAAAATTTTGAAATCAACAATCATGTGTCATGTCATATTCTACATAAAAAGCTAGTAAGATTCAGTGGAGCTGTGAAACCTACCTCTTCAAGTGTAACAGTTCCAGCTACAGCAACCAAGGTCTCATGTCCTTGAGTCTGATCCATAACCGTATGACCTAAGGCATCACTTTCCATTATAAAATCCAGGTTATCAACAGATGACACATTATCAATCATAGCTGCCAAATGTTCACTATCTTTTAGCAGAGCATCCATATATCGTGTAAGTTCGCCCCTGGTAACACCAAACTCTTTGAGTCTTCGAACCTAGAAGTGGAATTATATGTTAAGCAAAGAAAGTGTCGGAAGAAACAAATTACAATAGTATTCTCATAAGCAAAGATAAAATGGTAAATGTCTTTAGCAGTTCTTTATCTTATCTCTTTAATCAATCCATTATTCATTTATTCCAACCAACAAATCACAATAGTATTCACAATGAAGATAAATGAGAATGGGCAATAAGCAAACCTCTTGGACAGCAACCTTGACTGCATTTTGCCAATTTTTGGGCTCTGCAGTGACAGTAAGAGTCGTAACTGTGCATCCTTCCCTTCCGGAATCACTGTGGTCCAGCTCAACTGACGTAAATGGTGGGTTCGAACTCTGAAAGGTATAAAATAAAATCACCAAAATTATGGACATTACAGATTCTACTTAAAATGCCCGTAATTCCTAAAACTATCAATTAATAATAAAGCTAGATTCATGAACTAAAAAAGTGTTTTTACTCTTCCTCGTGCACAACAAAATAATGGGAAACAAAATTAATATGATAAACCCACTAGAGAGTCCACTTTGATACATTTTCACAAACATCTTCAGAAAGACAGCATCCTAACACCCTCATACCTTGTATCTCGTATTAATTCGAAAATGTAGAGCAGATAGAAATATTCTTTTCATCAGAACGTTCCGCAGGTCTCCAAATGTCTGAACCTTGTTGACAGGTATCTGCACATAGACAAAAAATGTAACTTAAATACCACCCTATGTTAGTTGTATCATATTAAGTTTTCTGGAAAAGAAAACAAAAAGAGGAGAAATTAACAAAAACCTTGCAGAACATGTTGATTGCAAAATTCTGAAGAAGCTCATGCTTAAATATCTGTGGAGGCTTTAGATCAACACTGGCTCCAGGAAGCGACCAATTATGTTCAACAGGGGGACGATCTGCATGTCTTTCTCTTTTAATGATCTTAGATTGATCAGCGATATTTGTTCTCTCATTGGAAAAGGTTCCACCAAGACCAGCTGGAAGCTTCGGGACAAGAAAATTAGCCATGGCACCAAAAGCACCAGGAGAAGGAGAAGTGGGTGTTGACTCATTATCCAGACCAGTTTTTCCAAACACAGCCTGTGCAAGAGCAATTGTCTGGTCAATATAGACTAAACAGCAGAAATTCAATATTTATTAACTAAAGACAAAGGCAATGCACGAGAATTGAAAGAGATTATCCTACTTCAATATTATGGACCATTCGAGGTATGTTGTCAATGTCTCCCACAATATATAGAGTGGCATTCGCTGGGAAATACCATCGCTCATGAAACTTCCTAATTTTGTCAACATCCCATTTTTTAATCTGCTCTTCCAATCCAATAGGGAACCTTCTACCAAGCTTGTTCTCAGAATGTAGATGTTGCAACAACTAGTCTCAAGAAATAAACCAGTGTCACTGATTATCTACCAAAAATCGGGCGAGAGAAAGCATGTGCTGACATACAGAAAACTATTCTTCAAAAATACCTGGCAGTCAACACGANGCCCGCCTTTCTTTCTCAACTCGAGAAGAAAGGAATTTTGGGTGAAAAGCTATCTGTAATAATAAGAGAATAAATCACGATTAGAAACATATACAGTTTTAATTCTTTGCACAGAAAAAAAACTTAGGCCATATCCAATGGGAAGACGTCATCTTAGATAGTAAAGTTATACCTCATTCAAGGCATCAAGCACAGATGGGAAGAGGTCTTCCTCAGAGTCCTGAAAAGGTTCATCACTTCAATTAATATGAAACTAATATTCCCTATGTCCAACACTATCAACATGATTAGCAAGCCAGCAAAGACACATTCTCCAGATTATTACAAAGAAACATATTTCAAGCTCCATAAACAAATAAAGATCAACACCAAACCCATATGTTCTCGTAAAAGATATAATATTCCATGTCTAACATACTATATATAAATAAAAAGAGGAATTTGGATTGATGTGAAGAGAAGAAAAGAGTGAAGAGAATGTAATAATTTGGTAAAATCAATGCAATTACTATGAGCACCATAATTGTTAAAGCAAATATAGAGGCAACAAAAACCTGTGAAATTGAGCTAACCATATAAGCTACAACCAATAAATACAACAATAAGTGTAAAAAGATAACAAACCTTTGTGTGGGTTGGAGAATGAATATGAAATACAGTATGGTGGAAATCTGTGTAGGCATTAGAGCGGGCACCTGTACCGAGAAGTTTCTCACGTTTCTTGCTCCCAAGAAATGCAACATGTTCTATCATATGAGCAATCCCTTGCTCATCATCTTCCTCATCAATCGATCCTACATGTACTTCCATGTGTGCCTCCAGTCTAGCATTTGAAAACATTTCAGCATATACATAAGAAATATGAGGAAGCCCTTCATCATATGCTTAAGCTATATTAGAAAGGGGGTATAAACAACCCCCATCTATCTATTTTCTTTGTTGGTTATCTATCAATATTATGTAAAGGGAACCATGCTAATTATATCAGTCTGAGTCTGAGCCATAAAGAAACCATTAAGAGTATCAAGCTTAGACCAACATCAAGTACTCTACCCGACTTACCTGTTTGGTGGAACTTTGTTCGGCAATATAAGATACCGAAGCCCATTCTTCAATTGTCCGCGGTGCAACTTCGGATGAGAAGGAAGTTCAGAACCAAGAAATGCTTCTAGCTCTGCGCTATCTATCTCAGGGGGCAATAAGTCCAAATCTTGTCTCTCCTCAACAATACCATCTGGCCAGGCTGTACCAGCAGCATGTGGCTCGTCTGGTCCAACAGTTGCATTTAAAATATGAGAATGTTTTCTCTGAAAAGTTGGAACATTTTCCAAGTCCGTTAAAAATAATTATAATCAAACAAGGCGCAAGACTAGAACATATAAGAGGGAAACTTTATAGCTTACGAACCAGAGAAGAGGTCAAACGAGACCTTGACAAACTAAATGAAGTTCTGTCCACAAAGGCACTCGGTACTGATCTTCTGATTCCAGCTTGAGTCCTTTTACAAGTAAGACAGAAACTACGTCCCTGAGAAAGTGATGTCCCAGTTGCTTCTTTTCTGAATATCGCACTTCGCTGTCCTAAAACACTGTTCCTCTTCAATCGTCCTTTGTTTGTCGTTTGTTGCGCCCTTTAACACCATAAAATTCAACCAAAACAATGTTCTTTAAATTTTCAGGAAACAAGCAAATATAATTGAAATCAACAACTGAAAAAAACATAAAGAATCAGTGGCTATAATTTGAACTAATTCCTAATTTAAATTCCCACAAATACAAATAAAACAACAAACAAAGATGTTAATTTACTCATAAACATCTCTATCTCAAAATCTAAAGCTACTCATCGAGACAACACAAAGCTAAAGAGAAAGTTTCAAAAAACCTTTACTTAATTACACTGCTTCAAATTTTCAGGAGACTGTCAATAATTTAAACCAAGAAACAATTTCAATCTCCACAAATTCAGGAATAAACAACAACAACAACAAAGATGTTAATTTACTGATAAACATCTCCATCGGCTCTTTATAAACACAAGACGAAGCTAAATATTAAAACGTACCAAAGAAAATTATAAGGAATTAAAGACTGAGCTTCGACGCGAACACGATTCGAGCTGAGACATGACGAAGCTGGATTAAACCTAACTTTATTATCCTTTATTAAACATCTAGAACGGCGGTTATCTCCAGTGTTAAAGGGAGCTAAGATCGGTGAAAACTTAGCACCGGCGAAAATGGAAGACGACGATGAAGCCATCGCCTATGGAGAAAATAAACTACAGGTGGAGAAAATAAGAGGACCTAAAAAGAAAAAGAAATAAAAGAGAGATGAGGCTACGTTTAACTCTTCTCTATCGCGCACAACAAAAATGCTGAGAAAATTATATATTAAAGCCATAATGTATTTTCTTTTCTGATTATATTGATTGGGCCCATGATATTTTCAAACCCACGGTTGAATTTACAACAGCCCATTAAATAAAATAGAGTTTAAAGTGTTTATTGGATATAAGATTTTTTATAGAGTTGTAAATACTAATGGGGATATATTGAATTTATGATCTGAAGATTTAATTTAAAATATTAAATCAGGTGCTACTAAATTATAAATTTTGAAATATTTATTGAAATCCGATGTTTATATCGCATTAACAGAAATCATCAGCGCGCTAGAAAATTAAAAAAGGGCGCCGCCATCGAATTTCCAGCGCTCCCACTTAGTGAGATTGGCCGTGGTCAAAAATAAAATATGAAAAAAAAAATCGCCGAAAAACTATTTGTGGTTAGTTTTTTATTGATTTTGTTTTTGTCAAAGATTTTTTTAGGCAGAATAACTAATATAACAATTTCTATATTGCTAATTTAACATAACAAATTAATTTAGTTAAACTATTTTATATCACAACAATATTTTAAAAATCTAAGATAAAAAAATTTATTTACAAAAATATTATTATTGAAAAAAACTAAAAAAATAGAATTTTTATTTTTTTAAAACAAAATATTTACGACAATATCATTAACAATAAATAAATCTACATTGTATCTTCAAATTTGTCTTGCATATTTATTTTTAAATCACATATTTACTACAGATTTTTTAGGAATGTAGACTTTTTTATAAGTTTGAGAGAGAGGCTCCAGATTTAGCAACTTTTTTGGTAATATTATATTTTAAGTCGCAGATTTTTTAAGTTATATACAATAAAACATCTTTAAATTAATACTCGATAAATTAATAAATACGATAAATTAATAAAATCTTCCGGTCCCGACTCGGGCCAATGTAAAAAATATCAAAATTCGATAAGATAATAAAATAATAATTTTTTTGAAAGTCCCATGTAAAAATATAGTCCCAATAATATCATAAATTAATAATTATAAACCTTAGACATATATACTTATAGATATATATAATTAAGTCAATTTAGTAAAATATGATTTTACTGTTTTTTGTCTTTTCTTAAAGTTTGAATCTCGTTAGAGTTCCTCCCTAATTTTTTATTGCATCAAACACTTCTATTATTGTTTTCTTGATATGCATCTAAAAGTTATAAAGAGTTTTAGACGCTATAATTACTTCCATACGTGTAACTGGTTTGAAAGATGTCAGATAATCGTTTTCAATTTCTTTATCATCATTAAAGACATAAATCGCAATTTCTTCTAACTCTAAAATTCTGAGCATGCATTATTTTTACCCGAATAATTGAATATGCTATTAATATCTACTTTATTCCGATAACTAAGATTATTGATCATAAATTCAAGTTCATGGATATTGTTTTCATAAGTTGAATCCTATTCTAAATTTTCGGAGCCACAATATCTGATCGAACTTTGTAGTGTCGAAAAAAATTCATTATTATACCTTGATGAACATTAAGTGTCCAAGCAGAAACTGTAATATTGATAGCATTCACGAAATTCATATATTTTAAAGAGAATTTTTCGTTTACATTTAAAGAACTTTTAAAAATATTATAGATAGAAAGATATTTTTATAAATTAATATCACGATAAATTAATAAAATATCAAAGTCCCAACATTATTAATTTATAAAGGTTTTACTGTATTTGTATCGCAGATTTAATTTTTCGTCGCATATTTAATTACATCGTTGTAACAAATTTATGAAATATATCGCTAAAAATACCAAAAATTAGTTAATAAAATAATATATTAATTACTGCAGACTTATACTTATTTATGACAGATTTATGCCGTTTAAAATTTCAAAAAATTTAGTTATTACAAAAAAAAAAAAACTTTTTAATTTTTCAGTTTCAACAAATTTTTTACTAGACAAAATTTTTACTTACCATATTTTATTACCGCATATTTGTTGACTTCATAATTTATTACCATATATATGTTTGCTTTATGTTATTGCATATTAAATATCACATATTTGTGTAAATGCTATGACAGATTTTTACTGTTTGACTATTAATATGGAAGTTGTTTCAAAAAATATATAAAAAAAATAGAAGGATATAAAAAACTTTTAACCAAAAATTTAGTGTTATTTAGTCAAGTTATTTAGAAATTGTTAGTCTAGCAATTAATTCTAATTGTAATATTGGTTTAGTATATTAACATTTTTTAATTATATTATAAGAATAGTATTATATTAGTTATTTTCTATTTCTTTAGTTAAAAAGATACTATTTTAAATATTTACTTTTCTATTTAACAAAATAAAAGTCTATATTGATTGTGAATAATCTTTTATAATACAATGCAGAAAATAGTCAGTTTCAATGTGAGTTATTGGTGTAATACATTTTTATGTATGAACTATTAGCGTTTTAAATTCTATTTAAAAATATTATTTAAAAATTAAAAGGATTTAGTATGATTTTTTTTATTATAAAAACACATCATAGTGATACTTAATGTTAAAATCAATCTATTTTCAAAATTATATATAAACTTAAGTTAACTTTTGATTATTTCTATTTAAAATTAATGTTTGTTTTGATCAGATAATTAAAATTTAAATACATTTTTAATTTATAATAAGTAAATTTTAAGAGAATAATTTATTTCATGTATAAAAATGAATTTTCACAATGAACACTTTTCCGAGATCACCTGAAAAAAAAGGCAATGGTATTTTAACGTAAGGCACGAGAAGAAAAAACTGTGAGTTGCATAAAAGTGACGGCTTAGTCTCTCTATCAAAATCCCAAACGGTAACTGGTAATCTCAGCAACCGATTCTGTTTTCCATAAAAACGTAGGAGACCACAAATCAACTAATCTGCAAATCTTTGGATCATTAACGATTCATCTTCTCATCGTTACACTTCTTCTAGGGTTCCTTTTCCTATTCTCAATTCGCAACACATCATAATGAATCGCCTCTTCTTCTGGTGGTTTCAATTGCTCTTTACGGCGGCGATTGCATCAGAAGAGTCTCCGATCACTCGTATCGCCTTTGGATCATGCGCTAACCAAAGCGCTCCACAGGTAAATTAATAAGCAAATTATATTTTTGTTTTTATTTTATTTTATATGAACCTCCACAATAATTAAAATAGCACTCTTTGATTGGTGAAGCTTAATTTTTTGAAGAAACAAAATCAATAAATCATATTATTCGAAATTTAGTATTGAAACTGAGAGACATCAATATATGCACAGTATTTGCAAATTCGTGTTATGATTAATTATGTTTTTGGCTGACATATGAATTTTTTTTTGGTAAATAAGCAACTTTTTGTAATAGTTTATATATTAAAAATCATAATTTCGTGTTAGAACTGATGCATTACAATAGAGACATTATGTTCAGTTTTAGCAACTTTGTGTAATGGTCTGTATCTGTAAATATTCACAATTTTGTGTTAGAACTGATGCATTAAAACTGAGATATATATATATATATATATATATATAGTTGTATTTACAGTTTCTTGTTAGGACAAATTAGGTCTTTAGCTGAGATTTGAATCATTTTGTTATGGTTTTTGTTATATTTGCAACTTCATATTATAGTTTTTTTCCGATTTGAATAGTTTATATGTGTAAATATTCAACATTTTGTGTTAGAGCTTATGCTTTGCAACAGAGACATCAATATAAGTCAGTATTCACTATTTCGTGTTACGACTAATTATGTATTTGACTGAGATGGTATGGTTTTTGATATGTTAAGCCTATATGGGACGCGATAAACAAGTTTGATCCGCAACTGTTTATTTGGTTGGGTGATAACATCTATGGAGATATTAGAAAACCTCTTAAAATCATTGGGAAAGAGAGAACCATTGGTCCATGGAAGAATAGTCCGAGGTTTGTGCCTTCAACAGAGGAAGAAATGAAACTAAGATACGCTAAAGCCAAGGCTAATCCTGGCTATTCTCATCTTCAAAGAAACGCTAAAGTTATTGGTACTTGGGATGATCATGACTACGGACTGAATGATGCTGGAAAAGAGTTTGATCTTAAAGTTATTAATCAAAGACTCATGCTTGATTTCTTGGATGAGCCACTTGATAGTCCACGGAGAAAACAGGCTGGAGTTTATGCATCTTATATGTATGGTCCGCCTAATCGTAAAATCAAGGTATCACCTGAAACAACAAATATGATTATTGTCTTTTTTTTGTGGTTTGCAATGTTTTCAATGAAGAGTTTTAGTTGTGATTCAACTGGATTTTTTCAGGTTATAGTTTTAGATACTAGGTATCATAGAGATCCTTTACGAAGTGACGGGAGTATCTTAGGTGATGCACAATGGGGTTGGCTCGAAAAAGAATTGAGAGGTCCTCATAGCGAAATTACTATCATTGGATCGTCTGTTCAGGTACTTTATTAGCTTATTATCTATCAATCGAAACCCTTTTTCACTTATGATTGACCATTAACTGTCACCAAAACATTTTGTGTCTTCTTCCATCAAGAATTGCTTATCCATAAAAAAATGGTTTCTTGATTTTGTTTAGGTGATATCAAATCTCTCTGCTACCACTGGACCACTCTTTTATATGGAATCATGGGGCCGTTTTCCGACAGAAAGGAAACGTCTTTTCCAATTGATAGCAGATACAAAGGTATGCAAACATTTGTTATTTTTCGTCTGTCCCATCATGATTCTTTTCTTGCTATGAAATTACAGAGAAATGGAGTTATATTCATCAGTGGAGATGTTCATTTTGGAGAAATCACGAGATACGATTGTTCTGTTGGGTACCCGTTATACGATGTAACATCTAGTGGTTTAGTACAATCTGTTGAGAAAGTTGTCCCTCCTCCTTTTCGTTTCATTGTTAGGCTTCTGTTTTGGTATACTCCAAGCACTATGAGAGTTCTCAATGAAAACTGCAAATTCCGATCTTGCACATACGGTATTATTCTCAGTCAATTTCTTTTCTGGTAAACTTTAGATAGAACTAAGCCAATACACATTGTGTCTACTGTACAAAACTCAGCTAACATAAGCTATAGGTCTACGATAACTATCCTAAAACTTAATATAGAAGCTGTTGTGAGTTGGTTAGCAAACAGCTTGTAAGTCCTGGATTTATAAGGCGGTCTCGGCCGGTTATTGAACAGTGTGGTTTTGTTTGTTAACTAGTTGGCCAATTAGTATAGAGTTGAGAGTCTCTCATAATAAAACATCTCTGGTTGAGTGAAAATTCGAATAATAATAGTGTTTTTTGAATATTTTCATGTATCAATTCGATTTTGGTTTAATTAATAACAGATATAACTGTATATCCATTATCATATCTGTAATGTAACTTGAGCTACAATGATGCTGCTTTGAAAGATAACATTATCTTAAAATGACTTGCAGGACAACAAAACTTCGGCGCAATATCGATAGATTGGAATGCAAATCCAGCTACCATAAAGCTCGAGATTAGAGATGTGAATGGACTAACAGTACTTACCACAAATGTTTCATTATCTGAACTCCAACCACAAGGTTTAAATCCATTGAAAGATCTAAAAACAAAAGGAAAGTCACAAAGATATTGCACTCTTGAAGTTGAATTACCAGGAACAACTCGATACCGGTTAGCAATTCTAATCTACTTTACCATTGCTGGTATGTTATTCTTTCTCAAATACTTATGTTAGTTGGGTCTTTTCGGTTTAAAGAATTTTGCAAGGTACTGATATATATATGTTTGGTTTGGTTTTATAGTCTTGGTAATGGCATTAGTAGGATTGATCATTGGAGCTGTACTGACCATAACATCTTGCGTATATAAATGCAAGGTTGACTGATAATTGATTAGTTCTGGTAATTGTCTTTTGTTTCTTAATCAAA
The DNA here is from genome assembly GCA_000411055.1 of Leavenworthia alabamica. Classification (NCBI taxonomy): domain Eukaryota; kingdom Viridiplantae; phylum Streptophyta; class Magnoliopsida; order Brassicales; family Brassicaceae; genus Leavenworthia; species Leavenworthia alabamica. The sequence goes on along the minus strand of KE159046.1, from coordinate 132,674 downwards.
GTGTCTTAATACTTCTAATATGTATTAGCTAAGCTAATTCGTGATTACTATTTGGATGGAGTTTATAATGTCAAAAATACAGGTGGGGGATGGTATCAATACATACATGCCTTTGATTTAATCAAGTGAGTTATGGATTAGTTGGTTTATGTTTTTGGAAAAGATTGTAACACGAAGATAAGTTAAATTCTAAACTACAAAAGCCTATTGTTTCTAGATTTTTTAAAAATTTTTATTATTGTAAACAATATATTACTAATAAGATTAAGGCAGTACATTTTTAGAGATAACCAAGAATCTAATAGAAATTATCAAAATGATATTGCTGAATGTTTTGTAAAGAATCAATTTTTTTCTCATCAAGGCTTCTATAAATCTCTCTACCTTCTAACAATTCTCCATCACTCTTAGAAAACTTCAAAATGGGTATCATAGTTATAAAGGATGGCTTACAAGCCAACATACCAGAAAAGGTGAGTAAATCCAAAGCATATTTCCGCTGACAAATTGAAATAACTATAACATTACTAACAACCTCTAAACCGAAAAAGTACTTCAGAGGACCAAGTTCTCTCAACCGAAGACTCTGTTTCAATGCAACAGTCAACTGAGTGGCAACATACTAATTACTATATAGTATTTGCTATCACAATATCATCAATATACACCAAAACTGCTATAACTCATTGCAATTACTGCGGAAAATAATATGTGATCTCCATGACCTTAAAGAAAGCCTATCTACAACAAAGAATCAAATTTGATAAACTAATTCTGAGAAGGCTGTTTGAGGCTATAGATTGATTTCTTGGGATAAAGCGCAACATTATTAGGCTAAATGTCCCCCATAATAAAAATAAACCCTGAATGGGTCAATGCAAAATAGTTACTACAACGTTTTCCTCAAGTGGAACTTGGGGACAAGCTTCCAGTCAAAGAGGAGAGTATTGATAGACAATTCAAGGTTTATTTTAGGAAACGTGAGAAATTCAAGGATCAATTTGCAAATAAAGAAGATTTAACAGTCAAAATTGCCTTGGAAAATAACGAGAAAGGAGGAAAAACAGAGGGCACAATGGTTGTGCAGCTGAAGACTAACAGAGAGGAAGGAATCTAAACGCTGTTGGATAGTAATAGAGTTTTGATATCGCTCTTGAGTAGTATAAAGAGTGAGACAAAAAAGAGATTAGATAGGTTTTTGGTAAGTAGTCTTGGCTAGCCGTTTAAGGTTAGACAATGAGTTTTGGCAAACCCATTGATTATTTCATTGCTTATCTGTTTTGAACATTAATGATAATTCTGTTCATTTTACAGAGTTACATCATAATAATTATGTTTTTAATTTTTTTGAACTTTTATATAAATATTACAGAAATGGTATCAATCCGATTGAAATTAAATCCGCGCATAGCACCGATACATATCTCGTTTTTCTAAAAAAATTGGACAAAACAGAAAAATGAGTCAAGAAAATAGCCGTTTTACGCTGCAACACCCCATGAGACAAGATCTCGTTTTTTTCAAGATATCTAAATCAACTTTAAAAGAGTGAAGGGAAATATGGATATAATAAGTAAAACATCAGTTTCAAGCTTCACGATTGGGTCAAATTTTCAAATAGTTGTTTGTCATTTTTATTGGAGATTAAGCAGATTAAAAAATAATTGTTAACTATTAATAAAGTGATGTTAAAAATAAAATTAAAATAACACAAAAAATTCCATTAATATATTACAAATAAAAAATAAACAAAAATTACTCTTATGGTATTTAATAAACGGATTTTTGGTTTTAAAAAATCTTTTTGTTATCCAACCAAAGGAGTAGCACTCTTTTAGGATAAATTTTCCTATCTATCCACAAAAATATTATTTGTGTGTAGGCAAACAAAATTTAAAAAAAAATTGGGTGAGAAAGCAAGAAAAATTGTTTTTTTGTCTCTAAATATGAAACAAGCGAAAATTAAGCTTACAACTTCTTTCCCCTTGGCTTTCTCCATCAACATCTTCGGAATCAATTCAAACGTAATAGAAACTCTCTAATGGTCATGATGAATGCAGATGAAGATGCTGAAAACATTGAGGAAGAAGTCATTGCACAAGAAGATGTCGAAGATGAGGTTGTGGATAGATCAAATACATTAGAGGAAGTAAAAGAAGAAAATTGTGGTGATTTGGTTAATGAAATAATATCGGTTATCGAGTTTTTGGATCAAATTAATATATATCGAAGAACACAACAAAAAGAATGTTTCAACCTGGTTAGGAGATTGAAGATTCTTATTCCATTTATGGATGAAATTCAAGGTTTTGAATCTCCAAATTGCAGACATTTTCTTAATCGTTTAAGGAAAGTGATTCATGTTGCCAAAAAATTATTAGAAACTTGCAACAATGGCAGCAAAATCTTTATGGTAAATACATATTTATATAATTATGTATAATATGGTAAATATATGATTAATTCTCTCCTATGAAACCTTTTAACTATTTTGGTTACTTTGATTACAAGGCATTGGATAGTGAATCTACGATGTCTAGATTTCATTCGATTTACGAAAAGTTGAATCGCATTCTTGTTAAAACTCCTTTTGATGAATTGCGGAGTTCTGAAGAAATAATAGAGGAGGTAAAAACATTTCTACTCTTTTAATCTAATTATTAACTATTGTGTACATAAGTTGTGCACTTGCCCCCATAAAACTTTTTTTTGTTTTTAAGAAATTATGAAATTGCACCTTTTAAAATTTACAAAAATTGCACTTATGTCCCCTACATTTGGTTTCTGGATCCGCTATTGTTAGTAACTTTAGTTCTAACTTAATAATAATGATAATTTTTTGTGATTTATTAAAATGTGTCTTTTGGTTGATAGGTTGATGCATTGTGTAAAGAACTAAAAAAAGCAAAGAAAAGAACAGACACACAAGACATGGAACTAGCAGTAGACATGATGGTTGTCTTCTCGAAAAATGATCCTCGAAATTCCGATAGCGCTATAATTGAGAGGCTTGCGAAAAAGCTTGAGCTACAAACAATTGAGGACTTAAAGACAGAAACTATAGCCATAAAAAAACTAATCCAAGACAAAAGAGGTTTGAGTATTGAGACTATACAACATATCATTGAGCTTCTTAACAAGTTCAAAAAACTTCAAGGTCTTGAAGATACAAATATTCTTGATGAACCCATCATCAAGAAAACCTTCACTAAGTCGATATCTCTAATATTACCTCATGAGTTTCTATGTCCTATTACACTCGAAATCATGTTAGATCCGGTTATTATCTCCACTGGACAGGTATGAATATAAGATGTGATTCTTGGCTAATTCATATTTGAAACTAACATAAAAACTAATATGTTTGTGTTTATAGACATATGAAAAGGAGAGTATACAGAAATGGTTTGATGCGGGTCATAAAACTTGTCCGAAAACCCGTCAGGAGCTAGATCATCTCTCGCTTGCGCCTAACTTTGCCTTGAAGAACTTAATTAGGCATTGGTGTGAGAAGAACAATTACAAGCTTCCAGAGAAAGAAGCATCACCACACTTAGAAAATGAGCCAAAAGATGATGTTTCTTCGCTGGTGAAAGCGTTATCATCAAGTCAGTTAGAAGAACAAAGAAGATCAGTCAAGCAGATGCGTTTGCTCGCTAGAGAAAATCCCGAGAATCGAGTTTTAATAGCCAATGCAGGAGGGATCCCTCTGTTAGTTCAACTTCTTTCTTACCCTGATTCAGGAATCCAAGAAAACGCGGTAACAACTTTATTGAATCTATCTATAGATGAAGGCAACAAGAAACTTATCTCAAATGAAGGAGCCATTCCAAACATTATTGAAATACTGGAAAATGGAAACAGAGAAGCAAGAGAGAACTCTGCTGCAGCCTTGTTTAGTTTATCAATGCTCGACGAGAACAAAGTAACCATCGGATTATCGAATGGGATCCCGCCTTTAGTCCATTTATTGCAGCATGGGACATTAAGAGGAAAAAAAGATGCTCTCACTGCCCTTTTTAATCTATCTATTAATTCAGCTAACAAAGGAAGGGCCATTGATGCTGGTATTGTTCAACCTTTGCTTCAACTTTTGAAAGATACAAAGTTAGGGATGATTGATGAATCACTTTCTATTCTATTGCTTCTTGCATCACATCCCGAAGGACGTCAATCCATTGGACAACTCTCATTCATTGAAACTCTTGTCGAATTTATCAGACAAGGTACTCCGAAGAACAAAGAGTGTGCGACTTCGGTATTGCTTGAACTAGGCTCTAAGAACTCTTCTTTTATTCTTGCTGCGCTTCAGTTCGGCGTCTATGAACATCTTGTAGAAATATCCACATCCGGAACAAACAGAGCTCAAAGAAAGGCAAATGCTCTTATACAACTAATCAGCAAATCCGAACAAATTTAGATTTTGTTCTAAACAAATTCAGTATGTACTGTAATTATAGGTTTGGTTAAATTTGTCTTGTTTTGTATCCAATCCAATGTTTGTTGTATATCTTATATAAGCTCTTGAGTTTAGTCATATACTATAGATTTCTTCATGTGTGTAAACTCTATCTCTTATGTAAAAGAAGTACATGACTATTAATGTAAGATTCTGGTTTCTAGTATATTGGTATATGTGTAAACTCCATCTCTTATCTATTAGGGGTTGTCTAATAGAATAAAGATTTATATTGAACATTCATTATACCAATGTTGTGATATCCCTAAGAGTTTAAAATTTTTGAGAGCTTTAGTTTTGTATGAGTTTCTAAAGCAATAAAAGAACATAGTCTTTTATAATCTCGAATTTATATTCTATACGCTTAAATTCAATATAATCGGATTATTTTTCTATAATGTTTGACAGAAGAAAGTCTTACTTAACAAAATTAACTCAAAATATCGAGTTATTTTGTGCATTCAAAACTTAGATTAAAGTGATGATTTAATCAAACTTCAAGATTTAAAAACAAACATTTTTCTAAAAATATTACAACATTTTTTTAAGAGCAATTTTCAAAAAATACCACCAAATTAATTTTGGTTTCCACAAATACCACTAAAATTAATTTAAGACAAAATTACCATTTAATAATTCAATTGAATTAAAAATTAGATTATATTTTTAAGAAATTACACAAAATCCAAACAATAATATTAAACTCAACCACTAAATATCCAACCCAAATAATAAAAAACTAAACTCAACTACTAAATAATCAATCCTAACATTATTTTAATAAAAGATGATATTTATGTCTAATTAAAAAAAATAATGTAATCGTTTCTCATAACCAATAATATTAGAAAGAATTATTTATTATTATTATTATTATTATNCCGCAAAGAGGAGTTGGGAAGTTGCTTTTGATCATTTTTGATTATTACAGAAGAAAAGACAAAGAGATGACAAAAACCGATCTACCCAATCTCCAACTCCTTTAGATCCATTTCTCTGAAGAAGAAGATATGAGATGACATCTAAGCAATTAAACGAAACCAATCTTAAAGCCAAACATGCGTCGGCGCCATCACTTCCTTCTAATATCCTACGCGATCTTCCTCTCACCATTGTTGTTACTCGTTTTCTCTGCAACTAATAATCCTCCCTACTCATCTTCTATTACTCCTATCAACTGGGATCTCTACCACTCCAGGTTTCACAATTTCAAGATTAATCTCTCTTAAAGCTTTTGAAATTTATATAAATTCGATATAAATTCGTTCTGTTGTAGTGATGATTTAATGGAGCAGATACGTTCATTGGTACATCGTCATCCAGATAAGCTCTCGGTTAGTTTCATTCATTGTTTTTTTTAGCAGAAATTTAGGTTAAAATTTGTTAATATATATATATGTTTTACAGATTGAGATGATTAAATCAGGAAACAAAGGTTATAATACAGAGATCAATGTAGTTACTTATTCTCGTGGTGGTGATGACAGGTCAAACTTTAGAATCCTTCTTGTAAGTTCTCTTCATAGCTCTATGTTTTAATCATTAATCATGTTTTTTTTTCACAGATGATTCCTTTTATTCCAGACTTTTGGACAACATGGGAGAGAGCTTATTACTTCGGAACTTGCTTTTCGGATTTTGTCTATTTTGAGTGGAGAACAGTTCTTACCTAAACAGAATCGAGTAACAATGAACAATACTTTAGACAAGCTAGTTATTAAGGTAACTCAATCTCAATTTTATATCTTTCTTGTATTTGATTGACTTACAAGAACTCTGCTATGTTTTTTTTGTTAGCTGGTTCCTATAGAAAACTTGAATGGTCGTAAACGTGTTGAATCTGGAGATCTTTGTGAACGCAGAAATGGTTATAATCTTTCTCTTTATCAATACATTGTTATTATTGTGTGTTAATCGTTATATATGTAAATCACAGGAAGAGGAGTTGACCTGAATCGAAACTGGGGTGTTGATTGGGGCAAGAAAGAAAAGGTATGTCTTCTTTACGATGAATAGTTCTGTTTTCTTCAAGATCCTTTGTTAATGTGTCAAGTAATTTGGTCCTTTGTTTGTACAATAATTCCAGGATTATGATCCGTCTGAAGAGAATCCAGGAACTGGTCCGTTTAGTGAGCCCGAATCTCAAATAATGCGGAAGTTAGCTATCTCATTTGATCCTCATATATGGATAAATGTGCATTCTGGAATGGAGGTGATATCTCTCTTATGGTTTAGTGTTATTGTATATATGTGAGAAGACCTAAGCAGGGGAATGGGAATAAACATGTGAATGATTTCTCAGGCTCTCTTTATGCCGTATGACCACAAGAATACAACCCCGGAAGGATTGCCATCGAAAAAGATGAGGGCAGTACTTGAACAACTGAATAAATTTCATTGCCAAAATCGTTGCATGATTGGATCAGGCGGAGGCTCTGTCGGGTTTGTTTCTTTCATAGAAAGAATTTTCTGAATATTTCTAGAAACCTTTATTATGGCTTCATCTTTTAACCTTCTTGACTTGTGTTTGAATGAACCTTCTTCAAGATTTTTCGATTGAAACTCGTATTGAAAGTTGTCATATTCTCGACTTAAGGTACTTGGCACATGGTACAGCTACAGATTATATCTACGATGTTGTAAAAGCACCAATGGCATTCACCTTTGAGGTTTGTGATCTACTCTCTACACTTTCATTAAAACCTGTGCTGCCCCATATAACTGTTACTGTCACTATCAGATCTATGGGGACAACCAGACTTCTTCAAGAGATTGCTTTAAGATGTTCAATCCTGTTGATCTACCCAATTTCAAGGTACTATATTTTGAATTGTACCATGATTCCGTTTATTCTCAATATTTATCTTATATATATCAAACTTGGCAATGCTGTTGTTTATCCAGAGGGTTCTCAATGACTGGTCTGCTGCATTCTTCACACTTTTCAAACTGGGACCACTTCAGTTAGATGGAAACAGCACCAAGGTTGCAGAGAAATGGGTGTCGATAGACGAGTATTTGGATGGGTACTTAGTGGAAAGGAAGAATAGATATGGGAAGAACATGGAAGTTATCGATGTCGGAATGCAAGAGATAAAAACTTACTTCAGGCTCTTCTTGTTGTCCTCAGTACTTCTGATGTTCATGTTCTGTTCCAGAATAGCCAAAAGCAAGTATAGTAGAAACTCCATACCTGCCATACCATGATACTTATTGGAGGAGGCTCTCACTCGGTTAACCTTTGTAAGTTAGTAATTTTTTTTGGTTGCAAAGCTTTGTATTCCTTACTTTAGGAATGGTGTGTCTCATGAAAGACAAAACATAATTCTTTGGATTTGTGATTGGTTCTTAACTAAAAGAGCTTCCACTTTCGAATTTCCAACGGCTAGTTTCCAATACTGTCGCCAATTTGGTTATCATAACAGTTATATATTTGTACAGTTTGATTCTTTACATGAACAGAGAATGTGAGGATTTGTACGAAAGATTTCCTTGTCTGATGCGTGTTGTCTGTGTCGATACATCTCTTGAGCGCTGAGCTTGTGAGATAATTTCAGAAGCTCGAGATAAAACCGTAGCATTGTTGTTCTCTTATGTTTCTATGAGGCTTTTAACGTCTGCTTCATGTATCTTAGAGCAGACCGTAACATGGATCTAGCTTTTCTATCTGGTTTGCAGCCTGACATGATCATCTCCTCGTAAACACTTGGTACCTGTAAAAGTAAAACCCGGCTCGAATGGTCAAATGCTAATTTCGGGTATTCCTCTATCAACCAAACCAAGAGAAAAGACTTATACCTTTTGAAACTTATCGACACGAATTAGAGCTTTCATGAGAGTTGTGTATGTAACCACATCTGGCTTTACACCCTGCAAATTTTTGTGAGATGGTCAGATAAGTAAGTAGTTCATCAAGATGGGTCAGGGACATTGCTCAAGAGAAATTGTTACGTTTTCTTTCATGTACTGCAACACGGCAAAGGCTTCAGCGTCTCTTCTATCTTCACCAAAGGCATTGATGAGAGAATTGAGAGCCAATAAACTCGGTTTTAGTCCATCTGATGTCATCACTCTAAATGCATTCACAGCTTGCTCCGATAAACCCTGTCACGAAAGAATTACAAACTATAATCAGTAACAAAAGATGATTCTCTAAGAGATCTTTCTCATGGATACTATTTACAAGTCATCATACCCTTTGTGCATAGGCATTGATGAGGGCATTGTACATTGTTGATGATGGTTTTAACCCAACTGACTTCATCTCTTCCAAGCACTCTATCGCATCATTAAACCTACCTGATTTGCCATAAACATCGACAAGTGTTGTGTGTGTCACAACGTTAGGTAGTACTCCTTGGCTCTTCATCTTCCCCAACAATCTTTTCATATCATCCCATCTTTCTTGATCTCCGTAACTATTAATCATGATGTTATACGTCGTAGAACAAGGCAAGCACCCTCGCCTTTCCATTGCCTCAAACATCTCTTCTGCCACTATATGCCGACCATGCTTACAGTGACAATCGATAAGCGTATTCCAAGTCACCCTATCGGGTTCAATCCCTTCACTTAACATTCTATCAAAAGTCGTCATTGCATGATCAAGACAATTAAACTTCCCAAAGGTATCAATCACTACATTGTAGAACTGTCTATCGGGCTTAACACCGATACTCTTCATCTCCTTGAGAACTTGAAATGTCTTTTGCCACTCACCTCTGTCGCGATAACCCGCTAAGAGTCTACTGAAAACAAAAGAGTTAGGCTGTACATCACCAGCTTCCATCTCTTTCAACACAATTCTCGCGCTTTCCCATCTACCTGCATTCACATACGCATCAATAAGAAGACTATACGTATGTTCATCAGGCAAAACACCTCTCTTCTCCATCTCCGAAACCATCGACTCTGCATCTATCAAAGGACCCGTCTTCACATACCCTTTAAGCAATGCATTATAAGCTTTAGTTCTAGGCTTTATACCACTCTGTCTCAACTCCTCAAACAAAGCTTCAGCTTCTAAAGTCCTTCCCAAATTCGCCAATGCCGAAATAACAGAAACAAGAGTGG
>KE159046.1:57074-115459 GCA_000411055.1 Leavenworthia alabamica | reverse complement strand
GTGGGATAGAGTCACATTGGAAATAATTTGGTGTGACATTAAACATAAATTAATATTATTTTAGTGTTTTTAAATTTAATAAAATAAGTAAAAATATCAAAATTAATATAAAAATAATTTATATCAGAAAATTAATAAAATATAGTTTATATTTACTGATTTTTATTTATTATAATTATTTTATTAACTTAAATAGTAGTAGTTTTTTAAAATTTTAAAAATAAATTTTGGTTTATGATATAATGATAGTAGATATTATTTTTAACGTAATATTTGGCGTTGTGATTGGAATGCTAAAACTATATTATTTTAATATAAATTTGACACTATTTAGAGATGGCTTACTATTTATTTATATTAAAAAGGCTAAAAAATTACTATTTATTTATTCAAAAATAATAAAAAATATTAAAAGATGACAGAGATTGACGTATACTAACCCGATGGCCTCGTGGCCTAGAATCCTCGGAAAACAGGCTGGAGGAACCTGCAAATACGACCAATGGCAAAAACTTATTAATCGTCTCTGACTATTAAGTATCAACGACCACACATATAAATAAATATATTATTACGATTCTGTATAATAAAATAATATAAAATATCTTTCTTGGTTTCTAAGTCACATCATTAATTGGCAAAAAAATACAAAAAATGATTCCTGGCAACATTAATGTCACTTTTGTTTCTTTTACCAAACTAACATTGGGAAAGGTCTAGATAAACCGGAAACCAAATCCAAATATCAAAATAAAATTTTGATTTAAAATTTTGAACTAAAATTAAATATTTAAAATTTTGAACCAAAATAAAATTAGTTTAGATGTTATAAGTTAGTAAAACAGATCAATTAAGTGTCAAATATTTTTTTTTTATTCAAATTTTGATTTATCTTAAATAAATCAAATTATATAAGAGTTTTAAAGATTTTTGGTGTTTTTATTTTTAGATTTAGTTTTTTGAGGATTTTTAGTTTTTTTTTTTAGTTTTCGAATTCTTTAGATTTTTTTTGATTTTTTGAGTTATTTTTGGATTTTAGGGTTTTGATTTTGGTGTCTATTTCGATAATTTTTTTTCGTAAGAAAATTTAAACGGAATCGAACCGAATTAAATCGCTTTATATTCGGTTTTTAATATGTTTCAGTTTGGTTATTTAAAAATTGAAAAATTCAAACCGAATCTAAATGCCAAGCTCTAATTAGAATATATACTACTTAGCATTTTAATATATTTAAGTACCAATAAACTTTGGTTAAAAATGAAAACTTACTTAGTAGTATAACTTATTATTTATTAATTTTTTCTTCAACCGATGACCTAATTGGTCAATATTTGTGTCACGTTACCAAATAATGTTGAAGTTGGATCTATCTAAAATCATAAAGTACTCTTAACCAGTTTTCTAAATTAGAGTCAATGCATTCCCAATAAAAATGCTAAAAATAATAAATCCTACTATTCAATATCATTAAAAAAATCAGATTTCTGTATAATAAAATATTTAAATCCTAATAATTTAATCTTAAGTCATACTCCATCATATAAGTAAATCTGTAAATGGCAACAAAACATTAATTAAAGATTCGTGGCAAAATTTAACATTGAAATTTATTTCATTTATATTACCAAGAACATTGATGACTATTTAAAGTCCAGATCTAACGTAAAAAATGACAAAATTTAATCATACGTTAAGATTTATTAAGTTTTTGAGTCAATATATTCTTATTTTTGGGTCATTTTATATACATTAAATAGTATTGGATCTTATTGAAAAATCTTGTAACTATAAATTACTAAAATGAAGAAGAGAAGAAGAAGAGAAGAGTACTTGGAGTTTCCAAAAGGTGACGTCACTGTGACACAAAGCGGTGCAGATGATTCGGACACGAACCTCATAAGGTTGTGGCGGCGCCACCATGATTTCTTCCATCACTAACGGTTCTCCGGCCTTTCTACAAACCGCCGCTACACATAGAAACATATAAAGTCAACGATATGTGACTTATAGAAACTATGAGAAGCTTTTACTCTTCACTAACCTTTGCAACGGATCGGTTTACATGAAGACTTGTCGCCGGAGAAGTTTCCGTTTTCCATCTCAAGTCCTTTTTTTTTCTCTGTGTTTTATTTTGAGTCACAAATTATGAGCTTCTCTGTCTTGTCTCTTCTCTATGTATATAAACTATTTTTTTTCTTTAGATTATTTGTATTTTTGTCATTTTTACTAATACCATATTTTTCTATATTTGTCTTTAATGCATTTGATACTTACTCTATATACACACCATATGTGATTTATTTGAGATTTTCATGATTTGTTTCCTTATATTTTATTATCTAATTAATAATACAAATCTGCCAATATTGGTTTTGTTTATTAAATATTTTATTTTTCTCAGATTTATTAGAATTAAATTAGCAATGAAACATGTATTATTATTGTTATTTTAATCATATTTTTTCTGTTTTTACATTTATTATTTTTTGAATTTAAAACTTATTATATAATCTTTTTGGATTTATTTGAAATTTATTTGGTCACTTTAGTTACATATATATTAAATGTTATATTTATGATATTCATCAATGTATCATCTAAACATAAAAAGTTAACACATACAGATTTTTTTTTTTGTTTCCACAAAATATATAAAAACTAAAGTTATTAGCTTCTAAGCATGTCCAGTTGTCCACATAGGATTAAAAACTATTATTGGTCTAGATAATTTTACAAAAATGTAAAAGTTAATTTTTCTAAAATTATACAAAATTAAATTCTGATACTTATTTAAATCTCACATATTTTATGTAAATAAGTAAAATTTAAACTGTTAACCTAGTATAAAAAAAGTAAAAAATTTATAATTTATAATTTTAAAATAAGTTAAAATTGTTAAAAAAGTAGAAAATTTACAATTGAGATTATAAATAAGTTAAAAGTCCACATAGGATTAAAACTCTAATATTATTAGACCACATGATTTTATAAAAATATAAAAGCTAATCTTTCTAAAATTGTATAAAACTAAATTGTGATATTTATTAAAATATCATATATTCTATGTAAATATGTAAAATTTAAAATGTTAACACAAGAAAATAAATTAAAATTGATAATATAAAAAGTAGAAAATTTAAAATTTTCAATAAAAAAAAATTAAAATTGTTAGCAGAAAAAGTAAACAATTTACAATTGTTTATCCCATAAATAAGTTAAAAATTTAGAATTAAAAACTCTAATACTATTGATCCACCTAATTTTACAAAAATGTAAAAGTTAATCTTTCTAAAATTATATAAATTAAACTGTGGTCGAGCCATACGCTTGGGGCTTCACGGAATTTTGTTGTGTTAGGAACCAATTTTTTAGGAAATTTTTTTTTGTACTATATGTAAAAAGTCATATTTTTCTTCCCGTTTCTAGCTGATCAAAACTCAGGACGGACTCTGATTGTGGTATTTACTCAAATCTTCATATATTCTATGTAAATAAGTACAATTTTAAATCAACACAAAAAGTAATTAAAGTTGATAGTATAAGAAAAGTAGAAAATTTACAATTTTCAATAAATAAGAAGTTAAAATTGTTTGTATAAAAAGTAGAATATTTATAATTATGTAGCCCATAAATAAGTTAAAATTGTTAATATAAATTTTTTAATAAATTTATAATTATAATAAAAAAAAATAAGTTAAAGTATTTAATATAAACAAAATCTGAATTTTAGTAGTTTCTGAAATAGTTATGAGTAATTCCTTCTAATACCATCATTTATAGTTTATTGGACAAAATTATATTATTATTTTTAATTAGACATAAATATCATTTTTTATTAAAATTATAATGTTAGGGTTTAGTATTTAGTGGTTGAGTTTAGTTTTTTATTGTTTGGGTTAAATATTTAGTGGTTGGATTTAGTGTTTAATGTTTGAATTTTATATAATTTCTCAAAAATATAATCTAATTTTTAATTTAATTAAGTTATTAAATGATAATTTTGTCTTAAATCAATTTTAATGGTATTTGTGGAAATTAAACTTAAATTAGTGGTATTTAAGAGAATTGTCCAATAGTTATTGAGTTAAAGCTAGATAAATCCCTTGTTAAACAATTAAATATACTTTAAATTCCCAAATCAAAAGAGAGTGAAGGAAGAAAGCTTACAAAGTTGATAAATTTTGTTGCTAAACACCAACCTTTAATAGAAATGATTCTTTCTCTATTTCCACCGGATTATGTTTTCCATATAAGCTATATAACTATTAAATATCAAAACATGCAAATTCATCAAAAACCATCATGAATATTAGTAACCTACTTAATTTCATATAATTCATTAAATTTCAGAAGATACCATTCGAATAATCCATAATTCTAACACCAAATTGAAATAAAAACAATACTCTAATCCTAAATTTTATAATCTATAAATTAACCCCTAAACTGAAGAATTTTTTTCTACAATATCTATTACATCATTATTTTTCTCACAAATATAATTTAAATCTAATGATAAATACTTGTCAACGATCACAATATCATTATAACTCTTCTTGCAACAACACTTGATACCACGATAAACGATATTTTACAGTGTTTTATAAGAAATCAAACTCCATACCAAGTGTAGAAGGCGAAGACTACTTCCACATATTGAAGAGTTAGAATCTTAAGTTTAATAAACTAATTTTATTTTACCTTGAGTTTAACCCTAAATTCGAAAAATTAAGAAATAGTCAACTAAAGAGAAGAAAACACCAAAACAAAAGAGAAGAATAAATCAAAGACTGGTAGAAGAAGAAATAGAAAGAGAAAACTAAAATAAAATTGATTTGGTAAATTTCATCAAAAATTATTGTGCATAGTTTAGAAATAGAGCTTATGGATAATATTATTTTTGAACCGATTTGATAAATATTTTGACTTTAAAAAAGGGTAATACTCAAAAATACCACCAAATTAACTTTAATTTTCATAAATATCATTGAAATTGATTTAAGATAAAATTATCATTTAATAATTCAATTGAATTAAAAATTAGGTTATAATTTTGAGAAATTACATAAAACTCAAACAATAAATATTAAACTCAACCACTAACTACTCAAACCAAATAATAAAAAACTAAACCCAACCACTAAATACTCAGCTCTAACATTAAATTAACAATATGATTTTAATAAAAATAGTATTTACGTCTAATTAAAGAAAATAATGTAATTTTGTCTTAAAACAATAAATGATGGTATTAGAAAAATTACTCTTAAAAAAATATGTTATTAAATAATTTTAATGTATTTTATTTTAAAAATATTATATTTTAATATTATAATTATTCATGTTTTAGATAAATAAATATATTAACATATAATTCAATAGTATTTTACAAATTTTAACACTAAAATAAATTTTTTTTTTAGAGCTCCAGCTTTTACGAAAAGAAGGAAGGTCACTAGGGAACTTCGCCATTTTTCCTGCTTCATCTTTTTTCCATTTGGACACGAGAAGAAGAATAATCCATGAAAAATTGTCATCTCCCTTCCAAATCCTCCTCTCCTTCATCCATGTCTCGTAATCAACTTATCGATTCCCTTACATCTCACATCTCTCTCTACAACTCTCAGTCTTCTTCATCCTCCACGCCTAAGACTAACTCCAATCCAAGATCGGCGATCCTCCAATGGTTCTCATCTCTCAGCGTCCACCAGCGTCTCTCTCACCTGACCTTCGTTGATCGCAAGTTCGTCCAAATACTCATCCAGATGCTTGGTTATATTCGCACTAAAGGCCATGGCTCTTTTATCATCCTCCCGGACCTTCTTTCCTCCGATCTCCCCAGTCTCTGCTTTAAAAAATCTCGTGGCTTAATCTCCAGAGTTTCGGAGTCTAACGATTTAGAGCGTTGGATTTTTGAATCCACTCGACTCTTCGGTTCAAGAGAAGGGGAAAGGGCTCAGGATTGCTCTTGCTCTGTGAATTCCCTTGATTCATTTGTCATGGCTGATGAATTAGTTAAAAATTTTGATCGTTTTGTGGAGACTATGGATGGTTTGTCCAATGGGGAATTTTTGAGAGGTGAAGAAAGTGATCTGGGGTCGAATTGGGTAGAATTGGAGTGGCTCAAAGCCAAAGGCTATTATAGCATGGAAGCTTTCATAGCAAATAGGTTAGAGGTAAGCTTGAGATTAGCTTGGTTGAACACCAATAGTGGCAAGAGAAGAGGTATCAAATTGAAAGAGAAATTGAATGCTGCTGCTGCCTCTGCCAATGCGTATTGGAGGAAGAAGGCCTGTGCTGATTGGTGGCAGAATTTGGATGCTGCTACACACAAGAATGTTTGGACTTGTTTGCTGGCCAAGTTGGCAAAATCCATGGTATGTTTCTCAAACTTGCTGGAAAAATGATGATTCTAGGAAGAAAAGGTTACATCAAAAAGAAAAGTAAATGCAGATTGCTTAGGCTTATCTATTTTGTCTATATATAAAGATATTAAATTCCATCTAGCTCAAGGTTGCTTTGGTTTTTATATTCTGGATGTCTCTGTAACCCTGGTCTGACCTTTGCCACTAGGTTCCATTACATTAAATACAAGTGTGTTTATGTCGTTTCATTTATCGAAGTTTCTCTTGTCACACAAACTCAGATATATGAGATTCTTAGAGAAGCAAATCAAGCACCGCATGGAGAAATGTGGCTCTTCAATTTTGGTGTGGGCACTGCAACTGCAAGGAAAGAGCGTACAGACACTTCTACAGTTTCATTTTTCGACATGATTTCGGAACCACTCTATGTATCTAGTAAACGTAATACCGTAGCCAGTAATTTAAGCGGCTTATACCTGCTTCAAGAATTTGTTTCATTACTCATCTTATGCCAGAATGGCTTAGTTCCTGTACATAGTGTATTCTTTAGCTCATTGGGTTCTCTCACTACCTTAGTTGATTGCATATTAAGAAAACTAAGGGGTTTACTTATGTTAATCTCTATTGATTCTGTTAAACTTGAGCTTCTTGAAGACAATACACAGAAGTGTTCCCCAAGTTCATCTTCCAATCAGAAGCTTGGTTCGACCAGCCGAAAACACAAAGGAAAGACCAAGAACATGAAAAAGCAAACCGCAGAGGCTAAATGTGATAAAAACGTGAATTTTTCAGCCAAAAGCACAAAGGTACATATGTTTTGCCCGTCCACAAATAATTTATTTCGTTAACATTTGTGTGGAAACTTGGATTTGATCTATGACGTTATCTCCAGAAAGATCAAGCTAAGTTGCAACTTGACAAAAACAAAGATGCGGTAGAATGCAAGAAAGTTCTTACAGCATCATCAGTGATTCCTTTTTCTGGGGCCTCTGCGAATATGGTGAATTATTTTCTTTTCTCATATTTTGGCTGAAATGCAGAATATAAAGATTGTTTTGAAACTGATAATATTTATTAGGATGTTGTCCCAGGGTTGGTTCCCAGGAGAGGAAGAACTAAAAAGAAAAGGAAAGAAAATAATAAGAATAAGAAGTGTACAAGTTTGGGACTCACCGAGGAAGTGAATAAGTCTGTAGTGAATACTTTAGCTATCGAAAAAGCTCCCGGATGTGATTCAAGGTGTACCTCTGCCAATCAGCTTCCTCAGGAATATATAGATGCTAAGAGTATTGGAGAGCATAGTTCAGTTAGCTGTGGAAGGAATGACTCACGTACATGTTCATCAGTGAATGGTGCAGGTAAATGTGAGTATTATGGAGAGGGAGAATTACACGACAAAACTAAAACGCATGTGATTTCATCAGTTTTTACTTCTGCGGGTTCTACTGGTGGTCCAAGCTGTGAGAATGTGAAATCTCGGGAATCTTGCTGTCCAGGTGAACGGAAAGACATATTGACAATGTTTAATGGACGATCCAGAACTTTAGGGGAAGGGGAATCCAAGAGGATTCACCATCAGAGAAGAGAAGCAGGTTATGGTATTTCTTCCAGCAGTTCAGAATTTGTTTCTTACGAGTGGCCTGCCGTGGCTCCCATGTACTTTTCGCATGTGAATTCTCACATCCCAACTGCCACTGATAGACTGCATCTTGATGTTGGTCACAATTTGCATGCATTTGTACGTCAACCCTTTGTGTCCACCGTGCACCAGGCTAGAAATCCTTCCATAGAAGGTACCCACAAACAAGTTCTTACTCGACCCATGCCCTTGAGTGTAGATTGGCCTCCCATGGTTCATAGCAATTGTGGCTTGACAACAGCGTTCACGTGCAATTATGATTCTGGAATTCTGATGGACATTCCTGAACAAAAAAACAAGCCCGGGATAGGGAATGAATGCGAGAATAACTGGATGTTAGAGGAAGATTTTGAGATGCACACTGTTTCTGGAGTAGACTATAATCAATATTTTGGTGGTGGAGTGATGTATTGGAATCCTTCCGATCATCTAGGGAGTGGCTTTTCTCGCCCCCCATCCCTTAGTTCTGATGATAGCTCTTGGGCTTGGCATGAAGCTGAAATGAAGAGGTCTGTTGATGACATGGTTGCGTTTTCGTCTTCGTACAGCGCAAATGGACTAGCTTCTCCAACTGCGGCTTCGTTCTGTTCCCCTTTTGATCCCTTAGGCCCGACAAATCAGCCTCTCGGTTATGTTGTGCCAGGTAATGAATTATCTACCAAAGTACTTCAAACTCCCCCAACAACAAGTGAAGCCACACGTGAAGAGGATGTCTCTGGAACTTTGACTAGTTTATCAGGGGATGTTGAAGGAAATTCAGGAGACTCACTTCCGTATCCAATTTTGCGCCCTATCATCATCCCAAATATGTCAAAATCTGAATACAAGCGTAGTTATGATACTAAAAGCCCAAATGTTCCACCTACAAGACACGAGCGTCCTCGTATAAAACGGCCACCATCACCTGTGGTACTATGTGTTCCTTGTGCTCCTTGTCCACCACCTCCTTCTCCTGTGAGCAACTCCAGAACACGACGAGGTTTTCCAACTGTGAGGTCTGGAAGTTCAAGCCCAAGACATTGGGGTATGAGAGGCTGGTTCCATGATGGTGTAAACTGGGAAGAACCTTGTGGAGCAGAGGTTGTTTTGCCCTGGAGAAACAAAAGCCTTGCGATCAGGCCGATCAGTCAACCTCTACCTGGGGCCATTATGCAAGATCACTTAATTGCTATGTCACAACTAGGCCGAGACCAGGAGCATGTAAGCAACATCTTTGCTTCTATGTATGACTAAACGATATAAGTTGCGTTCATTGTCTATAATGCTATTTTACAGCCTGATGTGTCATTACCTCTGCAACCACCCGACTCGTTAAACTGTCCAAAGCAAGGGGAATCTCTATCATTGATCCATGGTCTACTTAATGACGAGATAGATTCTTTCTGCAAGCAGGTAACCAAAAGACTTCATTTTTCATCTGCTTTAGTAACTGGCTTTAGTATGCAGAGGCCTATATGAGCGCCTTTGAAGTTTATATTTATATTTCCCGGGATGGTGCTTATTCGAACCATTTGAATTATATACTCCTCGTAAAGGTTGCCGCAGAGAATATGTCCCGCAAACCTTATATCAATTGGGCAATCAAGCGGGTTACCAGATCTCTCCAAGTTCTGTGGCCCAGGTCTAGGACGAACATATTTGGTTCATCTGCAACTGGTTTGTCCCTCCCTTCTAGTGATGTGGACCTGGTGGTTTGCCTTCCTCCAGTGAGAAATTTGGTGAGAAAACCAAAAAACATTCCTCTTATGCATTACTTTTTGACCTGAAAGATCTGATACATAATACCCATCTCAGGAACCTATCAAAGAGGCAGGAATTTTGGAGGGTCGCAATGGTATAAAAGAGACTTGCCTTCAGGTATGCTTAGTGCGGAAGTCATGTTCTGGATGTTGAATGTCTTTGGGCTTGGTATAATCGTACAGTTGAAATTTATGTTTCCTTAACCTTGAGATTCACATGTGTAACAGTAAACAATTAAGATTGTTTTCTTAACTTTTACATATGTGGCTATATGTTTTAGTGTTAGGCGGTGGTCTAATTATGTTCATATATGGTCTTTTCTTCTTAATATGCTGGTTGCCCAAGGCGCGTTGCATATGAGGGAACCAGAATAGCTTTAGTATTGTGGAAGGTTTAATCTACTAAGTTTGTGAATCATGCTTGGGCCTGCACTCTACTATAATTTTTTTCTCTATTCGAAACTATTGTTATTGTGTTTGTTATTTCTATATCTGACAGTTCACTTGTTGCATATTTTTACTGAATCATCTTTGCTACCATGTTTTGCTATTAAGCATGCAGCCAGGTATCTCGCCAATCAAGAGTGGGTGAAAACGGACTCCCTGAAGACGGTTGAAAATACAGCTGTAATCCCTCATTTATTAGTGTTTTTATTTATTTACAATCGTTAATTATTTATCATGATTTCTCTAATATGATCTGTTTATGTCTGCGTAGATACCAATTATCATGCTTGTTGTGGAAGTCCCTTGTGATATGGTATGCAGTATACAGTCGCCAAAAGATGGCCCTGACTGTATCACCATTGACCAGGACAGCAATGGTAACACTGAAATTGTTGGGTTTGAAGAATCTGCAGCAGCAAATTCTATGCCAACAAACAATGGTAACTTGGCAAACACAAAATCTGTCCGCCTCGACATAAGTTTCAAAACTCCATCCCATACGGGTCTTCAAACCACACAGCTGGTATGCTATATTATGTTTTGCAATGCCGATTGTTTTTCTTGCATTATACTCTCTTTGTGTGTATGTATCTCTATGACTTTTTTCCTTCTATTGGTTCACGTCTATTAAGATGTTATTTTCTGCAGGTCAAAGATCTGACGGAGCAATTTCCAGCTGCCACACCACTTGCATTGGTGTTAAAGCAGTTTTTGGCTGATCGTACCTTGGATCAGTCATACTCTGGTGGATTAAGCTCTTATTGCCTGGTGAGGCGTATTCTTTTTGTTAAGTTATACTCCTTTCTTTTGGATTTGAGGTGGTCAGTGTCTGTATATTTAATGCGGATCCTGGTAATTGGTGGTCTTCTAATTTAATTAGTACCAATGCAACATTCTTGGACAGAAATATCCAGCACTTGGAACACTATCAAATATCTGTTTGTAAAATTTAAACTATAAATTATTGCAGGTCTTATTGATTACACGCTTTCTTCAGCATGAGCATCATCTGGGGCGCTCTATCAATCAAGTACTTAGTTTTATAGTTTTTTCCCATTCTGTGACACAACATCCATCTTTGTTTATGTTTACCTGTTATATTCATGCCATTTTTCTAATTAGAAAGAAGTATTTTGCAGAACCTTGGGGGGCTTATAATGGATTTTCTTTACTTTTTTGGGTCAGTCTTAAGTGATCACTGCTTCTCTTCATAATTTGTTAATTAAAGTGATAGATATTTATCACAAGAAGAAATATGAAGATAATTGGTATAGTGCATTTACTTGTTTTGCAGTAATGTGTTTGATCCTCGGCAGATGCGTGTTTCAGTTCATGGAAGTGGTATCTATAGAAATCGGGAGAGAGGTTATAGGTAAACATTGTAGCTATGTCAAAACACAAGTGATACAAAAGAAGATTATACTAACTTTTATACCTTATGTTATTCTGATCATGTTTATGGTGATCCGCTTATAGTATTGATCCGATACACATCGATGATCCCCTTTTTCCAGCAAATAATGTCGGGAGAAATTGCTTCCGTATACATCAATGTATTAAGGTACGTTGGATCTTTATATACATGCTTTTATCTAAAACATACAACCATGAAGATTTCTTATGCAAGTAAAGATGATTTATTTTGCAGGCATTTTCTGAAGCTTACTCAGCTCTGGAGAACGAGCTCACATGCATTACTAGTTCTAGTGATTTGAGTGGGAAACAGCTACACAATTTGCTTCCAAAAATTATCCCGAGTATCATTTCATCTTAGGAACCGGGATGTGTTTTCTGTACGTGTGTGTTGCTTTACCGGAACTATCTTGTCGCAAACTTAGTATGAAGATTTGCTACTCTCAGTGCTCTTTAGAGGCTTTCTTTTTCCAGTATTGATCTACTTTCTTTGTAGGTCAGAGTAGTGATTTGCATAAACTCTGGTACTTGCAAGCTGTTGATAATGGTGATGTTTGCAACTGCTGTGGGG
Organism: Leavenworthia alabamica; assembly: GCA_000411055.1. Taxonomy (NCBI): domain Eukaryota; kingdom Viridiplantae; phylum Streptophyta; class Magnoliopsida; order Brassicales; family Brassicaceae; genus Leavenworthia; species Leavenworthia alabamica. The sequence continues at coordinate 103,284 of KE159046.1, read as the reverse complement.
CTGGGAATCTTACCTCTATGAATCCGTATCGATATTGTGGAGTAGATAATCTTCCGGAACTAATATCAGAACTGCGTCCCGTGGTATTGGCAGGTACATAATACATTCCTCCGATGCTCTTGTCTTGTATTGATTACTGAAACTTGTTTGGTGTATTGTTTGAAGCTATCTAGGTGGGTCGTCCCTGCTTGAGAAGAAAGAGTAGATAGGTGTATAGGTGTTATTAGACGACACGTTATCTTGTTGGCATAGGGACAGTAGTGATATCAGACCTAAGTGTAATTAGTATCAGAAAACTTGTTAATATATCTTGACATTAGCAAGTCATGGATGGTTGTCTTGGCTTAAGTTGGGGAGAAGGATCAAGGAGTAGTAGAGGACGAGAAAAAGATACGGTGGAATGATTCTCACATTTAGGTTCCTTGGTTTTAAAATCATTAGTGTACAGAGTGACTTGAATATAATTTGTAAATTGGGTATATACTTAACTTTAAGTCAATATCTATATAACCCAAGAAAATGATACGACAATTGACAACTACCATTTACGTAGCCCTGGACATTTGGATTAAATGAATCGGGTTATTCGGTAATCAGGTTGTTAAGAAATTTTAAAATTTACCGAATAAGCTGGAAAAAAAAAATTCGGATTAATTGGTTCGGATTAACACGGAATCAAAAATTAGAGCATTCAAAGTTGTGAAATTTGAAAACACATAACTTTTTTTATTGTTTTCCCAAAATACATTGTCAAACTTTTAGAAAACTTAAAAACCAAACCTTAAAACGTTTTAAAATTGTGGAAGCACTCTTAACCTAATGGTTAAAGGTTTAAATGCTTCTACACAAGGTCTGGGGTTCGAAACCCAGAGAACGCAGTTATTACAAATTAAAAGATGTAAAGGCTTTCCAGAGGAGATTCTGGTGTGCGCAGATAATATTGTCTGTCGTGGTTAATAATTTTATTATTGGGTGTGTATAGAGATGTTCATGACATTTAAATATTTTTTTTATCTACTAGTAATAATAATTTAAAAAAATATTAAAAAAGTATAATTACACAAACGGTTACATATCATTTATTTCCAATTATCCCATTATTTTAATAACATAATTGCAAAAGCTTAAGTTTAAGAAGATTTCTTACCAAATTAAACATTATGTAAAATTGCCGATTATAAATTTGTTTTCTACCACCCATTTGACACCCCATCCATTCAAATCCAATCTATTAGGTTGTTCTACTTTCCTCTGAAGTTGTTCGTTTTTTTTATAGTTTAATTTTTATCCCTTAATCAATTTATATACTTGCTTGGTCTTTTAGTTGGGGATTCAGCCTATTCATTTTTGTTTATGCTTCTGAAATTTGTTGTAATCTTCTGAGTAATGAAACATTTGCTAAGTCCTTGAGTTACCTGCTTGGTAGAGTCTATTCATTCCAGAATTGAATTACATAAGAGATTAGAGCTATTTCATTGTTTATATTAGTCCTTCTCTGGCAATTTAAGATCATTCATAGAGTATTTTGTTTCCTGTTTGTTTCTATTGGTTTTATAACTGTGTTTTGCATTCCTTTGACATACCAATTGTTATGTTTCAGGTACTAAGAAAAGCAGTAGAAGATGGTGAGGTTGTCGTTGCAGGTTGTGGTTTTGGCGATGGTAATGTTGGTGGTGGCAGTGCATTGGTTTGCTGAAGCATACCCAGAAGCAGATCTGGTAGTGAAGCTACCTGGACAACCAAAGGTTGGGTTCCGTCAATACGCTGGTTATGTCGATGTGGATGAGAAAGCTGGTCGCAGTCTCTTCTATTACTATGTTGAGGCGGATAAAAAATCTGACACAAAACCATTAACTTTGTGGCTTAATGGAGGTTTGTGTTTTTTGTTACTTCTTTAACTAGTTTGGCATTTAGGTATTAGAAATATCTGAGTTGAGTTTAAAACTGAGGTTTGTATTGCAGGTCCAGGTTGTTCATCAATTGGTGGAGGAGCTTTCACTGAGTTAGGTCCGTTTTATCCTACTGGTGATGGTCGTGGCCTGCGGATTAACACCAAGTCTTGGAATAAAGGTTTGTTTTTGAAACATTTATGCAATGAGCAGAGAAGTATGTGATTCTAAATTTTATGTTAATGTCTCTTGTTGTAAAAATATGTAGCTTCGAATCTGTTATTTGTGGAGTCACCAGCTGGAGTAGGATGGTCTTACTCTAACAGAAGCTCAGATTACAACACCGGAGACAAATCAACTGGTAAATTTCTAAAATCCATATCTCAAACAAAAATATAAGAAGACTGAAGTGGGATGTGTCTTGACATGTTTGAGATTTGAACAGCCAATGATATGCTTGTCTTCTTGTTGAGATGGTTCAAGAAGTTCCCAGAGTTGAAGTCTCGAGACCTCTTTCTCACAGGCGAAAGCTACGCAGGTGTGTCTTCGATCATTCTGATTCCTAGCTATTGAGAATCTCAGTTTTGTTGTTCTTATTATTCTGAAGTTTGTGTTTGATCATTCTGAAGTTGGTGTTCTTATGTATTGTCACACTACTGACTTATGGTTTGAGAAACTTCATTATTCTTATATACATTTTCTCGCAGGACATTACATACCTCAATTGGCTGATGTGATACTCAACTACAATTCACACTCAACTGGGTACAAATTCAACATCAAAGGCGTTGCAGTAAGCAAAAAATCTTCTTCTTCTTCACATTCAATCGACTCTTTTGATCATCTTCTGTTTTTTTTTTCTTCGTGATCAGATAGGAAATCCACTTCTGAAGCTTGATAGGGACAGTCCAGCTACATATGATTTCTATTGGGGGCATGGGATGATCTCCGATGAACTGAGACTTACAATCCGAAGCCATTGTGATTTTGAAGGTAACAACGTTAGCAAGGCCTGCAACGATGCTATGAAAGAAGCTGATACCGTTATTAGTGACTATGTCAACAACTATGATGTTCTCCTTGATGTTTGTTACCCATCAATCGTTGAGCAAGAGCTGCGGCTCAAGAAAATGGTCAGCATTACCATTTCATCTTTATCCCCACTAACAAACTTTTTTATTGAACTGTATGTCGATTTGTATACATGGTTTCAGGCTACTAAGATGAGTCTTGGTGTTGATGTATGTATGACATACGAAAGACGATTCTACTTCAATCTCCCAGAGGTGCAACAGGCGCTTCACGCGAACCGTACTCAACTACCTTATGAGTGGTCAATGTGTAGCCGGTAAGTATTTCACCTCTTTCAGTTTCATGTTCTCATAATTTAAGAGACTCTTTGTACTGATTTTTATTTAACGTTTGATTTGTCTGTCTCAGCCAGTTAAACTACAGTGACATCGACAGCAACCTTAATATGCTTCCAATTATTAAGAGAATTTTACAGACAAAAATTCCGGTGTTAATCTTCAGGTAATAATTCAATTCAAGATTCCTTTGAGCTCTCTCATATCCTGTGTTTGCAGCTAAAGACCAAGTTTTTCGAAATTGCAGTGGAGATCAAGATTCTGTAGTTTCATTTCTAGGATCACGAACTCTTGTGCGGGAAGTCGCTCACGATCTCAGCTTCAAGACTACAGTTCCATATGGAGCATGGTTCCACAAAAAACAGGTATCCCCTACACCATTGAAAGTTTTGCTTCTTGCACCTGAAATAAATTGATTACAAACTTATGGATGTGGTTAGGTTGGAGGATGGGCCATTGAATATGGAAAGCTACTTACATTTGCAACAGTGAGAGGAGCGGCTCATATGGTTCCGTATGCGCAGCCCTCACGATCTCTGAAAATGTTTAGTAGCTTTGTGGCTGGCAAGAGATTGCCGAGCAAAAACACATATGTCGACTGATAAATGAAAGTAGAAGAGACTCAAATCTTGAATAGAAACTAAAAGTTCTTGCTCAGCTTTATGCAATTCATGATGAATCTCTGAGAATACTGAATTGATGCTTTTGCATTTATTTACTATCATATTTAGGAAAAACAATCACTATCTTAGTCTCGTCTTAATTCTACTTTATTCCCTCAAAACAGTAAAAGTCCAAAATACTCTACACTCCAATTTTTCTTTATTCTTTTAAAGCTGAATCTTGCTCATAAAAATGACTTATTCTTTCCAATTGTTTACCACTGAGTAACTAATTGAAGTGGCTAAAGATGTAACATAGAATTGAATGAGCCCTTCAGAGACCAGATAAATTACGGTTGGTTATGTTCACTTATTCAACACAGTAAACCATCACAAACACTAAATTTTTTTATACAAAGTGAAGATACAAAACATCTGACACTTGATGGAACAAATTCAGACTAATAGCTTAAGGACTTTGATCATCTTTTAGCCGACCTTCAATATCATGCCTAAGCAACTCAGCGTACTCCTGCAATACCCAAATTCAGATGCAACATTTGATAAGTTGATAACGAGAACTCTATTGTAATAAAACAAACAAACTAGTCTTCAGTTTGATGCTTACCTGAGAAAGAACTTCATCACAGCAAAGCTCGTTAATAAGGTCGTCTTGGCTGCTCGCAGAATTTTCTACCATTGCGCGGAAGACATCCTCTGGTGGATCAGAGTTCTCGATCATTTGTGCCATGGATTGAACATTTACCTATATGAAACAGAAAAATAAAACAAATACATTCATTCATTACACGACATTGAGCAAGAAACAATGCTGTTTCTTGAGGTTCTTGTACCTAGAGTGATCAAATCCCTATCTAATCCTAAGATTCCTAACACTCAAATCAAAACTGAATCGAAATCACCTATAAATGTACCTGAAATGGTTGATGATCATCAGGTTGTTGTGTTGCAGACACAGATGCTGGCCTTCCTTGGCTAAAAGCACGGGAGACTAGTGGCATCATTTGCTGGACCATTCTAGACAAATCAAAGCCACCACCCTCTCCTTGAGCTCCGCCTGACATCATATTCTCTATCTCTTGCCCATCCACCTGTTGGGCAATTTGTTGGACTGTGTTCATAATCTGTGGGTTCTGAGTAAACTGCTGCAACATATTTCTAAGCATATTTGGTGAACCAACACCAGCTTGTTGAGATACTCCAGCCAGCAATCCATCCAATATAGGGCTATCCAAGACCTGAGACATAGCACTTGAGACATCTACCTGATCTTCTGAACCTTGCCCATGTCTCAGACCAGTCTCATCAGAGTGAGAACTACCAGAAAAGAGAGATTGCAAAAGCTGTTGGCCACTGGTCCCACTGCTTTGTTGCATATCTTCAGATGAAGCCAAAGTCCCGCTATCGTCATTCTTAACTAATGCCTTGGGCTGTTTGCTTCGTTTCTTTAACCAAAAAATTAATAATAATAAGACTGTCAAGATTTGCAACCACCTACGTTATTGTGGATATGATATACTATGAAAAAAAAAATGACAGAACCTTGCCACTGTTCAACTCATTCATTACCTTACGTTCCAAACCCCCAAGCCCCAATCCAAGTGGCATAGCTGTAGCTACCTCTGGAGTAGCCTTCTTGTTTGATTTAGCATCATTGGTAGCATCTTCCCCATTGCTTGCGGATGCTTCAACCGGAGCTGAAGATTGTCCTGTAGTACAAGAGATATCTCTTGCAAGGGTTGGATGCTCTAAATTTTCACCAAGTTCTTTATCACTTTGACACTGCTTGAACATCCATTCATTAGTGATAAGCAAAAAACAAGAAATGAAGATCCTCAGATTTCAGAGAAGACTAACCATTGAGTTATTCCCCTCAGATGGTAAGCCATGCAGTGAAGCACTTGATGACTCGGGCGTACAAGTAGCTGCAATGCTCGTAGGCTGTTCATGCATAGCACTGGCAACACCACGGCTGGTAGACGTATCCTGCTCAGTAGATTCTGTTCCGAATTGATACGTGACAAAGAGCTTGAAAACATTTCATCCACAATTTAAAATCTTAGTCAATAGACACAGACAACATACCCGAAGGACTCTGGTTTCTTCCTTGCATATTGTTTACGATTTCTCTAATCCTTGCATTGAGTTCTGAAACTGAAACATCCAAACCAGGTTGAACCGCAGCAGAAACATTCTCACCGGTAGAGGGTGATGGAGAAACAGCACCAGTTATTTCTCTCATTGGGAGTCCCCGAACTGAACTTGGATTGCTGCCACGGTTTCCTCGCCCTCCTACATTGTTTTGCTGGTTTCCACCTGATGATACCATAGATGAATGTGATGTACCTTGTATTGATGGAGAAGAACTGTGCAAGCTATGGAAAAAAGAAAAATAAGTGAACTTCACCCACCAGCATGTATGTGAATGTTAATGTGCCTTGAGGCAGTTCCTATACCAACTGGTCCAGGTAATGGATTTGACGAGGCAGCCACACCACTAAAGAGAGGGCTGGTTTGATGGGGAAAAGGCTGACAAGAAGCAACACAAAATTACAAAACGTATAAATTAATTTAGAAAAATAGATAACTCAAGAAGCTTACCTGAACCATAATAGGATTCGGTCCGGACGGTGATATATAAACAGCAGGCCCCGCATTCACATAAGAAGATTCCTGTATATCACACTGCTTGTGAGCTGCATGCCATGAAAAAGAGGAGCAGTAACAAAAGGAAATGACCAAAAACGAACCGGAGAGTGTGACATTCTCAATGTCAGAATTGTGCGCCCAAGCTCCAGTAGGAGAGCCCCTAAATGCTGCATGGCAAGACCTACTTGCACTGCCTCTGTCTGAATTTGTGCCCTGAGATTAGTATCTGGAGAGGAACCATCCTGCTCCAGACGGCCTGCAATATTCTACAACAATGTTGTTGCAAATTACAAACAGCACATGATTAGAATATACATAGTAGTTTCCCGATAAGGAAAGCCAGAACTAATAGCAGTTAATCTTCAGTGAAAGAACGGAACTAATTGATAAACAATCTGAAGAAGGTGCATACTGATAGAGAGGAGACAGCTGGACCACTCAGTAAACGCTGAGCATTCCTCAGGACAACAGATAGCCCTTCAGGTGTTGATGCACCTTGTCTACTTCGAGGCAACTCTTGTCTTGGCCGGTCTCCTGATGTAGCAGAAGAGGTATCCGGCTGATTGCCTGAAGGACATCCAATGAACTTGTTAATGTGTTTTTTATCGACTATGACAATAAAACTTAGATCTATACCATTTTGTGATAAAGCCTGCTCCATCCGATTAATAAACTCCAAAAGAGTGTCTAAAGAATCCGGGATAGGCTGAAAAATTAGAAAGTGGGATGTAAAATAACATCATTAAAGCATTAGACTCGATACCAAAATGCCACATGACTAAGAACTACCGTTTGAAATGAAGGAATAGGTATTGATGTGGCTGCTGTAACCGGAATCTGAACTACATGAGGAATTGATACTTGAAATGCTGCACCAGGAAGTGTCTGCCTTAGTTGTGGATGACCCGACGCTTGACTTTGACCACCAATTCCAGGTGTTCCATCAGAAGTATTTCCAGGAGGAGCATGACCAGACAAATTCGACTAGGGGAAAACAAATTGCATTCACCAAAGAGTTTAGAAACAAGCAATAGTGGATTACAATATCAAGTAAATCTGATACAACAAAAGATATCAAAAGGTAACAACACCTGATCATTAACGTAAATAAACTTTCCAGAAATCTTTCCATAAGATAGATGAACAAATCAAGCAAATTAAAGAAAATGGCAGACTACACACTTATACAAACTAAGTCTTCAAACTAAAATCCAAGTATAGAGTGAAGAAAAGAGAAGCTCACGGGCATAGAGGACTGTGTGCCATTAGTTCCATTATTTGTAGGATGCTGTCCACCAACACCAAAAGAATTTAGAACTGCTCCAATGACCTAAGCAAGACAAAAATAAAAGCGGGTCAGCCACATCTTTCTCATTGCTTCAAAGCCCAAGCAAATCAAACCAGTTCATAGGACAAACAATATATCACAAATGCATAAGGATTACCCGGCTAAGATCTGGAACAATGCCATCTGTCTGATCTCCAACGTTAAAATTCCCAAGAACTACGCTGTGGGAAACATGTCTTCCATTTCGAGATGGTCCACCATTTGTACCATTTCCTGTTGAATTAAAAAATAAGTTAAAACTAACTTCCTAGACACCAGGCATCAGTTGTATTAACAGCTCCTTCAAACCTCATATGAATAACTATATTACCATCATTTGTAGTTGCTCCTTCTGAAGGTGTACCAGATGAAGGTACTGATTCTGATGGCTGCCTCACAACCAAATGTAAAGTATGCCCATTTTCCAAATCTAAGACGATGTTAAGTCATTAACTTTACTGAATAACTGAAATAACCAACCGGTGGAAGGAAACGACAGACCGAAACTAAAGCTAAGCTTATATTTTTCATGGATTACAGCGCAAATTACAAGGCATTTCACTAGGACACTATATTAGAACAGTCCTTGACTTCAAGAGATTTGGAAAGTATGCACTTTAAAAAAAACGTTCAATAAGTTAACAAAGGATACGATACTCCGAAAGAGGGTGATCATCTTTCAAAACCCTTCCTCTGAAAATAAGCCTCTGCTGACCAACCGGCACACCTACCTCACTAGCTATCTTCTCTTTGAATACCAAAACCGTCTCCTGAAACAAGTGAACCCCAAAATAATATCAAATATAAAAATCATTCTAAGCTTAAGTAAATAGGCAGTCAAAGAAGAAGAAGATTTCTCACATTCTTGTTCACTTGAAATGTATGAATCTGTGAGTCTAATGTCTTGATGTTAATCTCAAGGGTTGTTGATTCTGATGCATTGTTGCTACTTGAGCACTGGTTGATAGATTGATCTTCCATTAACCCTAAAGTTTTAAAATTTGAATACTAAAAACTGAGATCAAATTTGAAATTTGATTGAGCAGAAAATAATTTAAGATCACAACTTTAACATCCCAAAGAGAACATACACAAATCAGACACAAAACCAGGAAAAGGAATAGAATTATAAGACTTGAAATCTAATATGAGCAAAAGATGTATTGGGGATCAAAAAGGTTCTCAGAAACCCTAACAAAGATTTGAATCTAAAGACCAAACCTTTCCTTAATCCAAATTTTCAGATTGAGACAATAATAAAACAAAAGTTCATTCCTTTACCCGTTTAATGTCCCTCTCAATCTCTCTAGGTTTTGAGACGAAGAAGAAAAACGAAAGAAGTAGAGAGATGATAAGCTTTAAAACACTTCTTCTTTCACAGCTTGGATTCAATCACAACCGTCCAAGTATTTATCATCCAACCCTTTATTTATCCTAGTAAAACCCTCTGACACAGTTAGAGACTTTTGTCCTTTTAAACTCTCTGTTTCAATACTCTATTACACGTTTTACATTTCCTTCGTAATCTAATCTTTTTGAGATTTTCTTCTCATTTTTTTTATCATTGGTCATTGATTTTTATCAAGTTGTATCCATAAAATAACGATTTTAATTTGAACATTATTCTTTACCAAAATTGAATTTGTGTTGACCATGATATCTACAAAATAAAAAATTAATTTGAGGAAGTTGAAATTTGTATTGACCATAGTATCTACAAAGTAAGCTATAGAAGAAGGCACTAATCTATTAAAATTAAAGATAATTCATCTAAAACTAATTAATAATAACATAGGATTTTTTTTAACAATACCAAAATTCAAATTAAACTGCAAACTAACTAGGCGGTCGTGACACATATAGCTAACTAAATTAGGTTGGATCCTAGCATTCAAATCTGTCATCTTTTATGTTTTTTTTTCTTGGTATCCATCAAATGAAAAAAATTATAACGCTATCTTGTCTTTATTATTTTTTCGAAAAATGGTAAGTACATCGGCTAATTTTCTAGAGTTGATAATATTTCCGGTAAATCGGAGTCATCTGTATAAAACGGATTTTATTGTTATCTAGAAAAAGCAGATCTTGTATCGCTGGAAGTAAAAGAAATGAATGAGCTGAAGAAAAAGGTATGGTCCATCGAAACACTACCGAAATACAAATTTTTATGTGGCGGGTGCTATCAGGTGCAGTGGCGGTTTCAGAATGTCTAGTAGCACATGAAGTTAATACATGATTACAGTGTAGACTATGCAACCAGGCATCTGAATCAATTGACCATGTCTTATTTTATTGCATACCGGCTAAAACAGTTTGGTCAGAAGTTAGGATTGATCATCAAAGACAGGGTTCCATAAACAACCTACAAAAGAATATGGAGAAAGTATTTGAGCTCAATAAAAAAGCAACATGTGTGGATGACCAAAGATTTATAATACTTTGGTTGTTATGGAGCATTTGGAAGCACATGAATGATTTTCTCTATGCAAAGAAATACGGAGCTATAAATGTTCTAATCGGAAATGCAGAGGAGTAAGCAACCTTATGGGATCAACAACAATGTCAATCAAGAGCGGAAGATCATTTTAGCAGGCTTCAAAGAGACGTCATACACATGCGATGGACCAAGCCAACAAATGGAATACTTAAATGCAACATATATGCATATTGGCGCAATAGGTATGATATGTATGGAGTGACATGGATAGTTAGAGACTGTTCTAAAGGAGCTTGTTTTCATGCAAGGGATGTCAGTACAGCTAGAGCAACAAAAATACCAGCAGATTTAAGTTGTTTGGCGATGGTGATACAGAGTCTCAAAGACTTAAAGTTGCATCGGATTGAAGTTTGTTTGGAATCAGCGACAATTGTGGAAGCTATTAAAAACAAATACAAATAGCCGAGATATCAAGCTATTCAGGGGACAATCATTGATCAACTTCAAAGTTTTGATAGTTACAGCATCTCAGTGGCATTTCCACATGCAAATTCTATTGCGAGGGACATTGCTAAAAGCGTAACTCGACACGGAAGGTTTAGATCATACCTCTCTATTAGTGGATCTTCGAGGCTTCATCAAAGACTGGTAGAAGAAAATCGTTGATAATGTTGTGTTTAATGAAAAGACGACAAAAAAACTAGAAATGTCTAAAATTCATAATTCCTAATTAATCTATATTTAATTTTGAATTTTTCGGATATCCGTTCAGGTTTTGATCGGATTCGGATTTTAATCATAAACCCACGGATATATATACTTACATTCCAATATGGTAAAATCACGAGTACGAATTTAGATGGATTTTTCAGATCAGATTCGGTTTTTCTTGTTCGAAAAGTTTTTTTTCATGGCTAACTACACTTTCCTACGTGTCTCCGTGACATTTGCAAACCACAGTCCCGTAAGTCATCTCGTTAGTCGTATGTGTAATATGTAAGTGTCTTTATCGAATCTTCAAATGCATCTTAAATTCACTTCTTTAAACTTGATATCTCTTCCAATATCAAAGTTCTTTCTTTCTTCTTAAATTTAAACTACTTTTCTAAGCTTGTTATTTTTCCTTCTTTACTACAATTTTTCCTTCTCATTGCTCTTCACATACACTCTTTTGATCCTACACTAATAAGAATCATCCACTTATTTGTTTGATCTCCAATCGACTATGCAACTAACCTTCTACAAGATTAAAGCAAAAAATTCCAACAAAACTTCACTTTTTTCTTTCTCTTCAATCGGCCAAGAGATACAGAGTGTGTTTTGTGTTATGTTTTTTTTTTTCTTTTGGTCTCTATACCTTTCACTTTCACTTGAAAATAACTCCTTCAAAATTGGTGGGTCAAAATGGGTCTTAAGGCTCAACTAACTTACTTGGCCTAAATGATAATGTTTAGCTCTTTTTAGGCCCATTTCAAACCCGAATTAATTTATTTTCGAACATTAGAGCATCACCAATTGTAGAAACTTATGAAAGTTTCTTATTAATATTATAATTATAAATTTTAAGAAACTCATGTTAAAACCCTTAAAAAAGTTGTAAAAATAAAAGACTTTAGAGTTTCTCTTTCCTCCTATTAAAAAACTTTTTAATATAAATCATTATTTATCATTATAAAATTTAAGAACCTTATATCCTAAGAAACTCCATTGGAGATGCTCTTATATTTTCGATTGATCTCATAACTTGACAATCTATAGATTTATTATTTGTTCATGATCACGAATGTTACAAATATCTTTAAAGATGGTGTTTTCAACATGTTTCAGCAGCGTAACAACAGTCAAATCCTACTGTAAATAAGTTATTTTTTCCACAATTCTAAATTTATTGGGACAGTTTGTTTAATTGGGCTCCTCATTATTTTTGGGTTTCTAATTTGATGTAATAAGTTGTTTGGATTTGCTTTAATCTGATTTTAATTTTTGGATAATTTAACCGGTTTAAACATGTTAATAGGACTAACTTTAGAATTGATTTTAAAATATAAAACCGAAGTGAATTATTTTTAAACTTAACTGAATAAACCAAAAAAAAATTGGTTTACTTTAATGAAATTATAAAAATTTTAACAAACCGATATCATGATTAATCTAACTCGAATAATCCGTATAAACCGAACACAAATACTGAACAATTCCAGTTCGTTCGGATTATCCACGATAATAGTTTTCTAAAAATGTTAGATTTTATAGTTTTTTTTGACAAATATTCTATAGTTTTCTTAGATTAGAACAAAACAAATAACAGACTTATTAGAATACTATTGATATTTTGTAAACCGGTTTGGTATTATGTATAACAGTTTATATAAATACTTATGTAAAAACGTTTTATCTCTCTCTCTCAGATGAATATAACAAAAAATTTCTCTATCTGTTTACTCTAACAGGTCCGAAACTAATGTTGTAGATAATTTCCAGAGCACTACTACATAAAGGCAAATGTAAAGGAGTAACCAATCCTAAGTGGTTTGGTGTCACTGAAATAAAGTTTAACCAAAGAGACAGATGTATTCCACTTTCACCTTCATTAGCTGCCCACTGCTCATTCTCATTTGGCTTATATTATTTTTGTATTCAAGTAGGTACAAAGGTTTAATTATATTTGTTTCTTAATATCTTTGGCACTTGACTTGCCAAGCAACAAAAAGTGGCTTTCACATTTTTCCTTTCCAATTGAGATATATTCCTTTTACTTCACGCCAATGAACTCCAAACGTATAAATATTGTCCAATACAACTTTATATTATAGATAACCTAAACTAGTATTGGTTGTTTCATATATTTTCATTTTATTTTATAAAATAATTTCTTCCAAAGAAAATAATTAATACATTTTTTTGTTGCTCCAATGGTCAATAAGAGAAAACCAGGTGGAATTCAATGGTTATTGAATATATTATTAAAAATTTTCCTTTATGTCATTTAATAAAAAAAAAATTCGGAACAAAATTATGTAATTTATTTTCTGCGAATTAATACTTGTAATTGATAAGATACAATTATTTTTATTTTAAAATACTGTATTATAATAAAATAGCATTGTGTGAGATAAAATAATAGTTTGTAGGGAAATTCTCAAAAATACCACCAAATTCATTTTAATTTCCATAAATAACATTAAAATTAATTTAAGACAAAATTATCATTTAATAATTCAATTGAATTAAAAATTAGATTTTATTTTTGAGAAATTATACAAAATCCAAACAATAAATATTAAACCCAACCATTAAATACTCAATCCTAACATTAAATTAAAAATATGATTTTAATAAAAAATGTTATTTATGTTTAATTAAAGAAAATAATGTAATTTTGTCTTAAAACTATAAATTATGACATTAGAAGGAATTACTCTTCAAAAAAGTGATTATAAATAAAAATTTCCTTTATGTCATTTATTAAAAAATAAAATTTTGGAATAAAATTATGTAATTTGTTTTCTGCGAATTAATACTTGTAATTGATAAGATACAATTATATTTTTATTTTAAAATACTGTATTAAAATAAAATAGTATTTTGTGAAATAATATAATTGTTTATAATCCAAACTATTTTTCTAAAGTTAAGTGTTACAAAGTAGTAACCTCAAGAGAAATGTGTTTTACATTATTTGACCAAACAAAAACAGTAGTGTTGATTCATATGTAATCATAAATTCAAATATTTTCCCATAAAACTAGATACTTAATTGAATCCAATGAATGAGTTTTCTATCATTGGTCATTGCAAAAGATGGTGTTGACATAAATTTGGCAAATAGAAGCAGCTGGACCATTGATTTTTACAGTATCAATTGACCAGAGAAATATTGACAGAGAAAAGTTTGCTTTTGTGTTGTTTAAATGTTTTTAACACTTTTTAATAAAAAAAATTTAATACCTAATGTGGTGGATAGAAGCACTTGGAACCATTGATTTTTACCATATCAATTTCAGAGAAAAAAAAATACATTTGCCTCTAGTTATTTGATTTCAATATTTTAACACTTTTTAATTAGCATTATACTCTTTTTGCTTCATAATATAAGATTTCTAGAGTTTTTTTATGTTTAAAAAATAACTTCTATTTCGTTGGATATTGTGTGACCAATAGTAGTTTATAGATTTATATAATTTGTTAAAAAAATTCTTATATATTGAATGACACTATTTTTAAATAAAAATAAATTTGTAATAAACAAATTTTTAACAAATTGAAAATAATGTTTTAATAAATATATTTATTAAATTTTGTGAATATATTTATTAAATTTTGTGAATATATTGTAAGATTAATTGTAATTATATTAATTTCAAATATTTTGGCAGATTTTTTTGTCAATTTTTTGAGTCACAAAAAGTACCCATTACCTTTTTAAAGTTCAGCTTAATTCATATTTATTAAAATTCATATTTATTAAAATTCATATCCTGGCAGATATTTTGCATGGCTTTTGTCATGTGTCAAAATGTTTTCATCCCCATTATCAAATAAAATACACAAAATATGGTTTTATGGGACTTATAATCATTTATTAAGAATAAATTAGTCACTTTTTGTTCCTCACTTAACTCGATCATTGCAAGTTGTAATTAGTTAAATGTGTTGCAAAAAAAAACAAATGAATATGTTCAGTAAAAATGATTTATAATTATTAATAATTAAAATTGTTGTAAATCGAAGAATAAACTAGAAACTTTATAATTATTTCTAAAATTAATTAATTTCATGTACAAACAAAACACAACAACTGTATGTAGTAACTCGAATCTTCTTTGTGTAACGCTTACACAAATGAAAACAAAAACAAAAGAAAATAAAATAAAGAATTCAACAAGGATTTTGATTTTCACTAAACGATGGAACCTTCGGAGCCAGCTCAGCTCGGCAAACAGGGCAAACGGTGTGGTTAGCTAGCCACGTGTCAGCACATAATTGGTGAAACCCATGGTTACAACCAGGAACCACTCTAGCCGATTCACTACTCTCGATATCTTCAAGGCAAACAGCACACTCGGTTGACCTAGCCATTACAGCAACCTCTTTACCAGTAAGTTTCGGGATTTTCTCAAGTTCCGACACTGAAAGACCTTTACCTGTAACCGGTTTAACCGGTTCCGCAAATCTACGATCATTAATACGACGACGTCTTGAACACCATAAGAGGAAAATATAAATGATGAAGATGAAACACATGCCGATGCAAGGGAGAAGTAAGGCCAAGAACACCGTAGCTACCATCTTCCCACTACTGACGGATTCGTTGGCGGCGTAAGGCGGTGGAGAAGGGACAAGAACTTGTGAGATGCGTGTGTAATGCATCTTACACCGTACTCTTTGGTTTCTCCGGCTTATAAAAAGGAAAAAGAAAAAGTTTGATTCCACTACTCGTTTTCTTTGTGTTGTTGAAAGTGAAAGTGAAAATGTTGTGAGCAATGAGTAAAGGCTATTTATAAAGAGAGGACTGAGGAGAAGGCACCGTAGAGCCAAATATTAATATTTTAGGTTAAAGTATTATTATTAAATATGATGGAGTTTTCTCAGTCGTACAAATCAGCTTTTCTTTATTACTATGGTCTTTTTAATTATAAGATATCATCTTTTTTTTTTTGGCCCATTGAATTATTTGGAAACGTCCACTTTAAATGGCAACAAAACATTTATTATGTATATATATTGTGATATGTACTTCCACTAACATAATTGTATATATTACACTCTAAAAATGTCGAAATTACATTTAAAAAGTAAAGGAAAAAATTCTGAATTTTAAAAATATTATATAAATCACAAATTTTTGTGTTTATTTTTTTAAAGTATTAAATTTTTTGTTGATTGGTTATTTTAGTTACGATGTTAATTCATTTAACGGAAAATTATAACGATGTTAAACGATGTCTTGTAAAACGACGTCGTATTTAATTGATTAAACGATGTCGTATTTGGTTAATTAAACAACATTGTTTTGCAATAAATTTTTTAAAAAAATCGTGTTCAAATAGACAAGCTAAAGAAATAGACAAACTATAGTAGACTCTTGTCATTATTCTATTGTTGTATTATATATAAGAGACTCTGTATATAACTACAAAAAAATTTCAATATAATTATAATTATAAATAAATTTAAAATCTAAAATGTTCTAAATGTTTAATAATTTAAATTTAAAATTTTAATTTTAATAATACTAATTATTATTATCTAAATAAATCTTTGCCTAAAAATATTGAAATATATGACTAGAAAACCATCATCTCAAATCTATTACTAGAAATCTATTACAATTTTTTAATTCATTCGAGCTTCACAAAACCCTACGCAAAACCCCTCAACTCTGTAGCCCTCTCCAAAATTTCCATGTAAAACGAAAAAAAAACCCAAAAAATCCTAAACATCCAATGGCTACCGTCAGGTCTATCTTCCGCTCCGCCGCAAGTCGAGCATCCGCCGCCGCAAACAGATTCTCCACTGGACCCATGCATATGACTTCAAACCGCATTTTCAGGTAACTCCGGGAGATTCTGAAACAGTGATTTCTCGCTTAGCTCGTTCTGTTCACATTCTTAATCTTCTTTGTTTTTCAAATTTGTTTGAACTGAAAGATCTCCGGTGGAACTGAGCTGTTGCGTGAAGACTATGCTCACTTACCACACGGTTTCTGCTTCAGCTTTGCTTAATTCGATGCTCTCTGTTTCAAGCCGTGGTTCGATCGTTGAAGGTAATCTCCACTGTGACGATTGTCTATTGTCAATATCTTAAATTGAGAAAAACAAATTATTTTGATTTATAATAAAATGTGATTTATGAATTGTTTTTTTTGTTAGTTGAGTCTAATTTTGTTCTGCTAATGTAGGGCATGATCAGAAATGGATCAATCTTGGAGCTTTTAATACTAATTTTGGTTCAACAAGGTATTTTCATGGAACAGGTAAACATCAGAAGTTCTTTAATTTTGACATTTGCTTTATTGATTAAATCGAGTTTTTGATGTTTTGTGTGTTGTTGTGTTTGAATACTAGGTTCTTCGTTTATGTCGGCTAAGGACTATTATGAAATTCTTGGAGTGAGTAAGAATGCTCCTGAAGGTGAAATCAAGAAGGCTTATTATGGGGTAAGGGACAATATGGTTGAGTGCTTTAGTTTTTTTCGATTATTTAATAAAGCTTCTGGTTTCTCAATGATTGATGATATTAGTTTGTTATTACAGCTTGCTAAGAAACTCCATCCTGATATGAATAAAGATGATCCAGAAGCTGAGAAGAAGTTTCAGGAGGTTTCAAAAGCATATGAAGTGAGTTTGACTTCTTAGACGAAGTTGTTTTTAATCTGTTATAATCTTATACTTAATTATATTGTGGTTTGGGGTTTTGTTATAAATCAGATTTTGAAAGATAAGGAGAAGCGTGACCTTTATGACCAGGTACATAAGCCTTGTAGTATTCCTTTGATGTATCACAAGCTTGCTTGTTTCTGTAATTCAGATGTGATATAAGTTTGTTTTCATGTTTTCAGGTTGGGCATGAAGCATTTGAGCAAAATGCTAGTGGTGGTATGCCAAATGATCATGGCTTTGGTGAAGGGTTTAACCCATTTGATATTTTTGGGAACTTCAATGGCGATGTAATACTTTTTCCTTTAACTAGATAGCCCTCAGTTCATATTCGTTGAGATTTTGGAGATGGCTAACTTATCAACATCCATTGTTAACCCGCTTATTCTTTCAAAAATCAGATCTTCAACATGTTCAGGCAAGATATTGGAGGTCAAGATGTCAAGGTATTATTACGTGATCTGCTGAATTTTCGTAGAGATCATTTCTGTTATCCAGAAGTTAATAGTTTCTCTTTCCTTTTGTTCTTTAATAAGGTTTTGCTTGATCTTTCTTTCATGGAAGCTGTTCAAGGATGCTCCAAAACTGTGACTTTTCAAACCGAGGTGGCTTGTAATACTTGTGGTATGTATATATTATTTCGATCAAATTGCTATATACATTAGTATTCTCTCAGCTCTCAAGTTACTTTTTGTTGTTTCTTTTCTTTATTAACCATTCAGGTGGACAAGGTGTTCCCCCTGGTACCAAACGTGAAAAATGCAAAGCCTGTAATGGCTCTGGGATGGTCAGTCTCATGTTATAAAGCTCTAGTTTGAACACTGTGATCATAATTTAAGTTTTAATCATGGTTTTAAATTGTTATGGTTATGTTTTTCAGACAACAATGAGAAAGGGTATATTAAGCATCCAAAGAACTTGCCAGAAGTGTGGTGGAGCTGGTCAAACGTTCTCAGTATGTCAAATATATGATTATTGCACTTCTTATATCTCTGTATATACATGAAGAATAACAAGATCAAATGTTTGGTCTAAGTAGGTTTCTATAACTGTTGGATCACTTAAATCACTTTTCTTGTGTTTGTATTACTAGAGTATTTGCAAATCTTGTAGAGGAGCTAGAGTGGTGCGAGGAATGAAGTCAGTGAAAGTCAATATCGATCCTGGTAATAAAGAAAATGTTATGTAGGTTTCATCTCTTTGATCCTTTCGATTGTTGACATTTGTTTCATCTTTCAGGGGTTGATAATAGTGACACATTAAAGGTGGCAAGGGTGGGTGGGGCTGATCCGGAAGGTGACCAACCCGGAGATCTTTATGTTACTATTAAAGTAACTTTACTGAAGTCAACTTTGTAATATAGTGATTGTTAATCATTGTAATCGCGTCCTCAATAACTTGGTTGTATTCTTTTTTTCAGGTTCGTGAAGATCCTGTGTTCCGTAGAGATGGATCAGATATTCATGTTGATGCAGTTCTTAATGTTACCCAGGTAAGATCATATGGTCTTATTTGTTTCTTACATGCACAGTCCGTGAGCTCGTTTAACTGAGTATATACTTCAACTTTGGTCAGGCCATTCTTGGAGGAACCATTCAAGTTCCAACCCTCACCGGTGATGTTGTCGTCAAGGTTTCTAAAAACTTTTCACTGATTTTACATGCTTTAAGACTCAACTCTAGTTCTATTAACAACCAAACGTGTTTCTCAGCAAATGGAACATAAATGCTTCGATTATGAACTTTAGAGAAATCTTATTATTTGATGAAAGGAACATCATGATCTTTTCTTGCTATCAACTACAGTTCCGGGTTTTAGGGTTCTCGAGCAATCTAATTTGGAAACTCTTGTTGTTGTAGGTTCGTCCTGGAACCCAACCTGGTCATAAAGTAGTGCTAAGAAATAAAGGTGAGCTCTTTTGCTTGTGCAAGTTCAGTTGTAAAATACCTAAAAGATGAGAAAAACTTTTGAATACAATCGTCTTAGCTTAAGCTAATTAGTGTCTCACTCGATATAAGATTCATGTTTCTGATTATGTGGTTTTGTTTACGATACAAACAGGTATTAGAGCAAGAAAGTCAACTAAATTTGGAGATCAATATGTGCATTTCAATGTTAGCATACCTTCGTAAGTCCCATGAAGCCCCAAGTAAAAATAATGGAATTGTTAGTTGCCACATCGCAATCTCTTATGTTTGTTCATGTTCTTTTGTTCAGGAATATAACACAGAGACAGCGTGAACTGCTTGAAGAATTCATTAAAGAAGAACAACGTGAACCTGAGCGGCGTACAGCTTCTGGAACTTCTCAGTGAACACTACTAATACTATAATAGGCTGAAAATGCTATTTTTTGTGGCTGTATTAGTAATCCATTTACGGTCCTTTATGACTGGTTCTCCCGATTGCGCTTCTAAGCGTTTTGTAAAAATCATAGAAATCGCTTTATATCGCTTTAAACTGATTAAAATCGCTAAATTTTAAAAGTTTAATTCCGCAAGCGCTTGCAGTTGTGGTCGGTTGAGTTTTTCAAAAATAGTTTAAAAAATATATTTTTATACAATTATATTTTCTAAAATAATAAAAAATAATCAAGTCATTTAAAATATAATTAGATAAAAATATTTATTTTATTATTTCATTCAGAACTAAAATCGATCAAAGTTCTAAAATTCTAAAATCACAATTCTAAGTCAGCTGCCTAGTAAAATAAAAAATTATATAATTTTCTTAACTTAATGTATAAAATCGTATAATAACTCTCAATTTCAAAAATAAATATTACATTCTAAAATAAATAATTTTCTCAGTACATACAGTGAATATGGAAGGACCAAAGCTGGCATCAAATCCACGCAATCTCCCGCCATATAACTCCCACACACAAAGACAAGCACAAATAATTTTTTATTTCTCAGTAGAATCGTAATGGAATTGCCTGTTGTAGATCTTTCACGTTACCTTGATTATTCCGGTGACCAATTAGGAACAGATCTTCTCGATTCATGCCGAGAAGTGAGTCGGATCCTAAGAGAAACCGGCGCTCTCCTTATCAAAGATCCACGATGTAGCGCTGAAGACAACGATCGATTCATAGATATGATGGAGACTTTTTTCCAGATGCCTGATGATTTCAAACGATTGCAAGAAAGACCTAATCTTCACTATCAGGTTCTCTAATTTCTAATCTAATTTTTTCATTTAATTATATTGAATCGTGTTTTGGGGTTTATTTTTCTTATCTCTAATTAGTTACAAACTAGAGCAGATTCTGTAATTAAGTTAAAATCAGTCTTCACTACTGATAATTAGGGTTTGAACTTATGTAACAATTTTGGACACAGATCTTAGTCTTGTCTAATCTTAGGGTTGTTTGGTTTTGTTTCGGTTTAGACCTTTTAGTTTATGAATAAAGGATTTATGTATCGGATTCAGATTTTAATCAAAAATATCGTTAAATCTTAAAGAGATTTTGATTTTAGATCAGCTTTTTTGTTTCCTTTTGATTTGGTTGCTCAAACATAGAAAAATTAAATCCACTAAAAATCATATTTTTAACATTTTTTGGCTTTTTGATTGAGTATTCTGAATTCGAATTGTATCGTATTGGTTAAAATTCATCTTGTAAAATCTAATCAAGTATTTTCACTGCTACTGCTATGTGGATATGTAAGTTTAGTTGGCTATTTTGTTGATTCATTCTCAGGTTGGTGTAACACCTGAAGGTGTTGAAGTTCCACGAAGCTTGGTTGATGAAGAGATGCAAGAAAAATTCAAGACAATGCCTAAAGAATACAAACCACACATTCCTAAAGGACCAGATCATAAATGGAGATACATGTGGAGAGTTGGTCCTCGGCCATCAAACACGCGATTTAAGGTAGATCTCAGATACATCACTATTTAATATGAATTTTGTAGCTAATTTTAGAGTGACTTGCTTTAGGAGCTCAACTCTGAACCTGTTATACCGGAAGGTTTTCCGGAATGGAAAGAAGTAATGGACTTATGGGGTTATAAGATGATATCAGCTGTTGAAGTGAGGCACTGTTGTAGAAGTTTTGAACCTGTTGATTGTTTAGTTGAAACTACAAAGTGATTAATTTTTCGTAAATTGTTAGGTTGTTGCGGAAATGGCAGCAATCGGGTTTGGTTTGCCTAAAGATGCATTTACATCACTCATGAAGCAGGTAGATTTTTGCGATAACAAACGAAAAATCGATGTTTCAGAACTGTGATACATGTAGCTTAAATTTTGAATGAATGATTTACTCTAACCGGGGTTTGTGATTTCTCTCGTTCTTGTGAATCTCAGGGTCCTCATCTTCTTGCTCCAACGGGAAGTGATCTTAATTGTTACAACGAGGAAGGCACGATATTTGCAGGATATCACTATGATCTCAATTTTCTTACAATTCATGGAAGAAGTAGATTCCCTGGTCTATATATTTGGTTAAAGAATGGGGAAAAAGTTGCGGTTAAAGTTCCCGTAGGCTGTCTCTTGATTCAAACCGGAAAACAGGTATAGTAATGTGACTTCATATTGTTTACTTGAAGCATCAGTGCTAACATTGCGGTCCTCGTGTTTCCAGATAGAATGGTTGACTGCTGGAGAATGCATAGCTGGAATGCATGAAGTGGTTGTCACAAGTAAGACAAAGGATGCAATCAAATTAGCAAAAGAACAAAACCGAAGCTTATGGAGGGTTTCTTCAACTGTAAATCTTACTAAACCAATCTTCTTATAAGCTTCTACACAAACTAAACAGTTTTTGCTTATTTGTAAGATTTGTTTCTTGTAGTTGTTTGCCCACATTGCATCTGATTCTGAGCTGAAACCTTTGGGACATTTTGCGGAATCATCACTGGCAAGTAATTATCCGGCGATACCTGCAGGAGAGTATGTTGAACAAGAACTCTCTGTCATCAATTTAAAAGGAAAGAAAGGATTTTCTTAACTTTACAGATTAGCCACGAACCAGTTCTGATTCTGAAGATCTGAAATCTCTGCTTTTGTTAAAACAGATCACTATAGTATTTGTTTAAAATGTCAGTTATAATGTCAGTGTGATTGTTTTTACAACTAATTCGTAGCAAAATCATTATTCTTCTTTGTCTTTCATTGGAAATTGTTAAATTAATAAAAAAAAAATATTATTCCCTTGCAAATTCCAATAAACCTAAAGACCGTAAAAGACCAATCGCGACCACAAAAACTGAAATCCAATTTCACACCTCTGTCGCCTGCTCTTCACCTCCTCCAATAATCTGGCTGTACGCTGCCGTATTCGTCGTTTCTACTTAGTTCTATTTCAATGCTTTAGAATCTAATCCTCTTCTTCTCGGTTTCTCGTCTTTAGATACTTCTCCAACCAGCCGATACAAAAGACATTGTGGTTAGACTTATCGCTTAATTCATCATGTGTTCGGTGGTTTCTCTCATGTTTCATGGTTTTTGTCTACTTCGTTATAGTTGTGTCTTCTTAGGGGGATGTTTCGTTGTAGTTAAAAGAATTTTAGATTTTAGGTCTGAAATTGATGTTTTCTAGTTTGATGTTATGCTTCTTCGAACAGTGTTTAATATCAGTGACGATATCTAAATATCTTCAAGTTCAGCTTTTGTGATTATTTAATAAAACCTGTTGAAATATTTCTCTTGATTTATGTAATGTCTCTTTGATCTAATCAATCCATAAGAATGAACCTGAGACTCCTTTATGAGAAGATAACGCAATGCAGCCATATATGAGTGAGAAATTTAGAAGCTATTGTTGTTTCTTTGTGCAACTGATCTTTACTTTCTTTGTGTAGTTCATTATCAGGACCTGAAGTATTACTTATTTAAGTTGAACGATACGAAACCATGACAGTATTAGACGCTTATCGTCCTCCTTTATTCAGGTATGTGCCTAAGGTTTTTACTTTCCTTATTTTGGTAATACAGTTCATCGACAGCGATCTTAAACTTTTCTCTGTTTCCTTTTTATTTGTGTTCAGTATAGCCCCGATGATGGGATGGACAGACAATCACTACAGAACCTTAGCACGTCTTATATCAAAACACGCGTGGCTCTACACGGAAATGTTAGCAGCTGAAACCATTGTATATCAAGAAGACAACCTGGTAATCAAATGAATTGATTTATGATTTACTATGAAGGTCCTTCTTGAGTTTGTGACGGATTGATTTATGTGTTTACTTTACTCTTGTACTACTCAGGACAGCTTTTTGGCATACTCTCCAGACCAACATCCTATTGTTCTTCAAATTGGTGGAAGAGACTTGGAGAATTTGGCAAAAGCTACTCAACTTGCGAATGCTTATGGCTATGATGAAATTAATTTCAAGTAGAGTGTCTTTTTCTATGTTTCTTGTGCCATTTCTGTATATTGAGTTGCTGCTTTGTTCTGTAGCTGTGGATGTCCAAGTCCAAAAGTAAGTGGACGAGGTTGTTTTGGTGCTCGTCATATGCTTAACCCAAAGTTTGTTGGTGAAGCTATGTCAGTCATTGCTGCTAATACTGATGTGGCTGTCACTGTTAAATGTCGAATAGGTGTTGATGATCACGATTCATATAATGAGCTCTGTAAGCTTTTCTTTACACCTATCTCTTAAATTATATGTCTTAATAAAAGAAAGTTAATATTAACACGGTAAAGAGTTCATACTTGAATCTTAATCGACTTCTTTAATTCTTTATATATCTTCAGGTGAGTTCATTCATATAGTTTCTTCATTATCTCCTACAAAACATTTCATCATACATTCACGAAAGGCGTTACTGTCTGGACTTAGCCCCTCAGATAACCGTCGAATACCGCCCTTAAAGTACGTATAGAATGGCTTCCGTTTCTCTTACTGTTTTCGATTTGAATAATAATATACTGTAACACAGCTTGTTTCCATAGCATCTCTTGCGTTTTCATTTGCATTTCTGCTTCTTAACTGCAGATACGAGTTTTTCTTTGCTCTTTTGCGTGATTTCCCGCATTTGAAGTTCACAATAAATGGAGGCATAAACTCTGTGGTTGAGGTGAGCTTTCTAAAACATATCTTTATTTCGATTCCAAAGTTTAGACTTCATGCTTTGAACTGTAGGCAGATGCCGCATTAAGGTCTGGAGCTCATGGTGTTATGCTTGGGCGTGCTGTTTACTACAAGTATGTAAAGCCTTTTGCTGTGTATATTTAAACATCTATTACACATTGTATGAGAAAATGTTATTTTTTCTTTCTTTCTTGGAACTGTTTATTGAAATCTCTGCTGGCTATGTAACAGTCCCTGGCATATATTGGGACACGTCGATTCTATGATTTATGGATCTCCAAGCAGTGGAATTACAAGGCGACAGGTTTTGAGGAGATTAATGTCTAGAAATAAAATCTTCCACTTCCTTCATTGATTTGAAGAATGTAATGTGTTTTGTTGTCTCTAGGTTCTTGAAAAATATCAAGTCTATGGGGAATCAGTTCTTGGAAAATATGGAAAAGGTCGACCAAATCTTCGTGATATAGTGCGGGTAATAACACTTCCAAGTCTATTTATCAAATTATTATTCGATGCGACAAGTGTTATAACGGATGTAAAACCTTGTTGCAGCCACTGATCAATCTGTTCCACTCGGAGTCCGGAAATGGCCAGTGGAAACGTAGAACCGATGCTGCTCTCTTGCATTGCACGGTTAATGAATTCACTGACACTTATTTATACTTGCTACAAAAAAAACTTGTCACCTTGTTAACTCAGCTCTTGTATTGTGTAGACATTGAAATCCTTCTTGGACGAAGTGTTACCGGCAATACCGGACTTTGTTCTTGATTCATCAGTTGTCAAAGAGGCGACGGGGCGTGAAGATCTCTTTGCGGATGTACGACGTTTGTTGCCTCCTCCTTACGAAGGAGAATCTTCCAAAGCGTTAGAAAGTCTTACAGAGAGACTTGTAATTCTTGATGAGTAATGATAAATCCCATTTTTCTTGGCCATATAGGGAAAGATTTCTTACTAATTGAAAGATTGAAGCTGCAAAAATGAAGATTCTGACATTATACAGATATAAAGATGATATGTTGTCTTGAATCTATTTTTGATAACAATTTTTAGAAAGAAAGGTAAAAACTGTTGAATTCAATAAAGAAAATTTTGATGGCTTGGATTAAGAGATTCATGAAGAGCTTGAAATGTGGAAACATTTGGCTTAAAAAAATGATTTTAAATCGATTTAAAATCTTTAAAAACTTTCTTGTTTTACACCATTTACCATAGCATTGCACTAAAACAGAAACACACAGCAAATAATTTAAAACCAGTTAAGAGAAATACTTTTGAACAATAAAGCAAATAGGGTATATATTTATTCAGAGCACTCAAGTATTGGGAGAACCAAATCATTACTGAAAATAATATAGGAAGACAAGGGATGCATTGCCTCATAAAGATGGTATAAACAATACACAAACACACTTTATTATGATTATTGAAGAGAGTTTCTTGTTTTGCACATACAAAAACCCGACACCGAAGGACCGGAGATATCAGAGGGAACTGGAGGCTTGGTCACGCGTTGCTTTAAGGCGATCAGCATGATCTGCATTGCAGTACATAAAGCTCTTTTTACCAGATGATGTGATAGTTTCGACATTGGAGAATCCCAAGTAGTCATCCTCACATTTCTTCTGGCAGATGTTAGCCATGAATTTGAACATTTCGTTCTTCTGGTTCCATGGTTGGTTTACATATTCTTGGACCGGCATCCACTGTAAAACATTAACTTTAACGTATTGCTTAGCTTATGAAAATGAAAGTAAGAAAGGTTTATACCTTAGCTTCCAAGATCTCAGATTTTTGTTCAGTAATTTCGTAAGATCGCGGACTTAAGACACATAGAAAAAACATATCTGATTTTGTGTTCAAGAACGCTTTATGACTTTGCCTGTGGGTAAAGAGTAAATCAATCATGTGGTAAGTTCAGATCAAATGTTTCTAAAGGCAATGAAACATAACTTACCTGAAAGACAACACTTCGACGAATTCAGCAGTAATCTGAAGTAAAAAGCCAATAAAGAGAACACAGATTTTAGATTATAATGATAAGTAAAAGATCACTGAAATAGAAATGCATTTATTATAATGGCTAGAGATACATACACCAGTTTCTTCTTTCACTTCCCTAGCTACTCCATTGCAAATATCCTCACCCTGTGTAATTGAGGAGTTTCAGTTAAAAGCAGAAAATAAAATCAGAACTTCATTTCCAACATTCTTCTTTTACTTTAAAATTTGATATTATCAAATGTATTACAAAGATGACTAGCTAAGTTGATAGTGTACAACCAAAGAAAATAGTCCTTTGATCAAAATGGTGATACCCTTTACAAGCCAGACCAAAACGAACGCCTATCTAACCGACATATGACATCTCAAGACTGCTGCACAGTCGGAAGCCAGATGTAGAAGACCTATAGCTAAGAGTTGAGCCAGTGAACTATCTTCAAAGCTGGATGCTAGGGTTGAATATTCGTTTTTTGGTTTCGAGAGTAAATTCAGTTCACTCATTATTGATTAGGTAAACTCGTTTCAACTTTTTGTCAACTCAATCATTACGGTTAAGAATATGAAAAGGAACAATAAAGAACACTGACCTGGTTGACAACACCAGTAGGCAGCTTCCACACATTTTTATCTTTGAAATAACCACTCTTTTCCTGGACAACAAGGACCTGCTCATGGAAGTGATTTAGTTTCACAAACGAAACTTTTCTCTTCTTCAATCCCTCGAGACACAAAGAAAGAGATGAGATAGTTGATTACCTCTTTAGTATCTTTGTTAATAACCAAAGCACCAACACCAATAACATGGGAAGCATTGGCTGGGATAGTATCAGGGCTAGGAAAGATCCAAGATACAAGCATCAAGTAATCAGGCTCAGCATGATGATATCTAAATCCTTGCTGAAAATAAAACCATAACAGATTTCAAAATAAACCAACAAACACTTCAATCATTAAACAAAACATCTTACATTAACTGTTGGCTCTACAAGATTAGCCAATTTAAGAGGCAGCTTTATCCAAATTCCTTTCTTTCCCTACAAAGAATCATAAACTCTTAACTAAGTCTATGTCAAAAAACATATGATGATTGTTATTAGGATAATTAAAATTCCAAAGAAACATTATAATAATTGAAATACCTCATCTTTCCAATGGGAAAGTGAAGCCTTAAGTCTTTGGGTATAAACTTGAGCATCCATTGGTTTATCAACATCCATGGTTAAAGTAACTCCATTGAAATTGTCATTTTCACCTTCAAACAAAGGGATCTCTTGAACTCTAGTATTCATCACAATCAGATTTGATCTTCTTATTAAAAGCAAGCTACACAGGGGAAAAAAAACTGCAATTTTGGACTCAAAATCTGGAAAATCAAAAGTGCAGTTACTCAAACAAAAGACAGAGTCAATGGAAGATATTTACCTGTCTGTGTAGAATGTTTGTGATTCTTTGAAAAGATCGATCTTGAAATTACTTTATACAAAGAAGAGTAGACTATGCTTTGGTTTGACATTTCCAAGAAATACCTTCACTATGTTAATTTTCTTGAATTTAATATTTAATAATAAGGAAGCAGTCATGAAGTTTCTGAATAATAGACAAACACAATTTATAAACTTTTATAAACAAAAAATTGATTATTTTGTGGAACCACCTTGGCCTAATAGTTAAATATTCAAAAGCTTATACATCAAAGTTCGAAATCCAGATAACGAAGTTATTACAGATTAAATGATGTAAAAATTTTTCAGAGGTTCTGATGTGCGCAAATATTATTGTCCATCGTGATTTCTTGTTACGAAGAGAGCTTGTACATAAGAAGATATGTCATATCTGCATAACCCAGTTTTTAGAATTTTTTGTCCAATTTTTTTAAAAAAGATGTGTTGATATATGTTTTCTTTTATTTGTCTTCGTATATAACTTTATAATATGAAATAAAATAAAACACAAAACTAATATATTTAACAATAACTATAGTTTTGGAATTTATTTTTATCAATTACACATTTACCATAATTAAGTTAATCACAAAGATCACAATCACATGTTTGTTTATCTGTGCATACTTTAATTTTACATGTTGGGTAACATACTTGTTTGCAATCAGATTCATTTTTGCAATGCCCAAAATGACGATTAATTTCAATTTTGGTTCCAATTGTTGCAAAATTAGGGACTTGATCATCATCACAGCAGTTCTTCAATTCTCTGGCATTTGATATTGAAGAAAAATATGCTAACAAAAAAAAATTCAATGATTTAGTAATTGTTATAAGAAAAATATTTATATTTCTGATATAAGCTATGATATTTGTATAATCTTACAAGATGTAACAATAATAGTGATAACAAAGAGAAAGGTAAATTTCGCCATTGATGTTTAAGCCTATGCAAATTTCTATGTGAATAAATCAATTTATATAGAGTTCTCTTTTATATAAATCAATTTTGTCACCATCATGTGCAAGATTTTCTTAAATAAATGCACATTAAAATTTATAGATATTCATTAAACTTTATAGAAATGTACTTTTCACTAAAATATACAAGTTTGCAGCTTATGTATTATTCATATTTAGTTTTATTTTCAGTAAAAAAATTATTGATAAGACATTTAATTTGGTTGAAAATATACATAAGTTGTAGTTAATAAATAAAATTATATATATTTAATGTCTTGATTTGATTTTTAATGAATAATTATTTGATAATGACGACATTTTATTTGATTGAAGATAAACATAAATTGTACAATGATATTTTCAATAAAAGAAAAATCTAAATTTATTTAAATAAATAAAATATAAATATTTATTTTTATTTTATTTTATTTCAATGAATAATTAATTGATAATGATTATATTTCATTTGGTTGAAAATATACCTAATTTGTACAATGATTTTTCCAATATAGAAAAAATCTTACTTTGTTGAAGTAAACAAATAAAACAGATATATATATATATATTGTACTTATCACACAAAATAAAACCAGCAGCATTATTTTGAAAATTGAATCTGCAGCATTAATTTGCAGTAAAATAAAAAATCTGCAATAACTTACAATGTAAAATAATTTGCGATTGAAAAATGGGCTATAGTGACCTCAAATGGGCTGAAAATTATAAACTATAAAGCCATGCAAACATTGCGGACAAGAAGAAATTACTAAATTAGAATTCACAAATCACAACCTTTGTGAGAGAGAAAAGGAAAAAATGGTAATTTAATTCCTCAAGTTTACTGAAATCACAATTAAATCCTCTTTTTGTGATTTCAGTTACATGAAATGCTACGATTTATTCCAAGTTCAAGGATTCAGAGATAGAAAAAGAACAGAGAAACAACCTTAGGCTTTAGTTGCTCCGGATTTGACAAAGTTTTCAAGGGCCTTAAGGATCTGTGACTCACTCAGACCATCCAAGTTTATAGACCTCTCTACACCCATATCTGCACAAAGTTTTGCAAGCCAGGTCAGATAACCAGAAACATACTAGTTACTAAGTCGAATCGAGAATGACAATTTTAAAAATGTGGAGCAGTCTTAAAGCATATGCTTCTCTCTTGGATTCTTTAATTCACAGAAGCTAACTACTTCCTAAACACGGACTAGCATAGGCAAAGAACTCTATATGTAGGAGAAGAGACATGATTTTCAATATTTTTAGTTCTTTTTACTTTACTATATGATGAGAGTGAGAACAGAGATTAAAGACGACCAAGTTCTCTCGAAAAAAATGTCTATATACTTTTGGTTTCTGAACACAATGATATGTGATTACGAAAAAAAGAAAGAGAGAAAGACAACGAATATCAGCAGTAGGCAATCGCATAAACTAGAAAATTTTGGTATTCAAATAAACACAACAAGAACTAATCTTAAAAAGCACAAGTCAAATCTGCACAATGGTTACACACATTACAGTTACATACTCATATGGTCTAAGGCTTTACGGTTCAGTGTGCATTTTCAGTGTCATGTTGCCTCATATGTAATTACCAATAAGCACATTTCATTTCAAATCTTTAAAAGCATATTACTCAAAATTGACACTGATATGTGATAACCATAAAGTTCAAAACAAAAATAAAAACACAAGGAAAAAAAAGAACAAGTCTGCAATAGGCAATCAAATAAACAATAAGATTCTGGCATTCACATAAAACAAGTAACCATGTAAAACAATCCTCATCTTAATACAATACATATTCATCAAAGACTCTAAAGGTGAATGTGAACTTTAAATGTAATCCAGCAAAATGCTCAAATTACCAACGAATACATTCAGTCAAATCTTCAAAAAACCAAATAGCTCAAATTAACACTGATAGTGACTAACATAATGTTCAAAACAAAACAAAACCCCAAGAAATACACACAATACATTTCTATCAATGGCCGTCTAAGGTTCTAAGTATAATATGCACATAACACAATAAGTGTAATGTGCAGAAATATGAATCACCAACGAACCTTGTAAGCTGCAGCAGCCTAACTTCAAATGCTCTTAATTTTGTTAATTCAAATTCTATTAACAAAATTCAAAATTTTATTAGGCATAATTACCATATCTAGCCCACATCTGAGGCTGGACCCCGCTACATTCACGGATTAAGATTGGGAATTTAGGGTTCAGAGACTTCAAATCTTTGTAATTCTTCTCTACAAACGTTCTGTAAAAAAAATCATGAAAATTTGAATCATCGATCTCATAAATTTATTTGATCAAATTGAAACCTGGTGGAAGCACTAGCTGGAGAAGATTGACAAAGAAGAATCCTTAGTTCTTTCATAGACTTCGATATGTGTCCTTTCCATGCCATTGTTTCTTCTTGCTTTGAAGTTTTCAGATGCCGCAACACAGAATCGATACGAGACGTGGACCTTAGTTGTGCTAAGAGCTTAAGCTAATTTGGAAAGTGACAATGGGTTATATTAATGTTATTGGGCTAAGGCCCATTAAAGTGATTCAGTTCTGTCAGAACTTGACTAGGTTAAATTATTTTTATAGTCAAAAATCAATTGCTTTTATTTTATATAATACTGTGTGTTGTTCTTTTATTTGTTGATTTTTTTCATTTAATAATCAATTGATTATTGATTATATATATGATTTTTAAAATTGGGAAAACAACGAAAAAAAAATATTTACTTTTAAATTTCACAATTTTAAATATTTTATTTTCTGTTTTTTTTAAATATCAATTTTATAAATTAGTTTTTTTTTTAAATCATAAAATTTATGTTGATTGGCCAAATTAACTACGTTTTAACCTCAACATCAATATGGATATTGATAGAGAAAAAATAAAATTTAAATATAAATTTGATAATAAATCAATTAAAACTTAAAAAGCTAAATGGGTTGATTTTTCTTTTGTCGTCAGGGGTTTGGTTTGGGTTGAGCTTCCACCTACCTCACCTACTACTACTATACATTATTTAACTCAGGTAATAGCACCGAACAAATAACCTCAACTCTTTTCGTCTTAAAGTGTTAAGTCTTAACACAACACAAGCAAAAATGGCTTTACAAATGCATCAAAGCTCCACAGCCTTCACAATCTCCACCAATGCTCGCAGCACCATCCTCTTCCCTTTCAAAACCATATCAATTCCACTGAAAACATTGCAAGGCGGAGTCAGATGCAGCGACGGTGGAATAGGAGGCGAAGCTCGAAACAAAAAATCAGTTCCGAATTCAAACTATGTTGTTCCAATAGACAAATTCTCATCTTCTACATCTATCACTCGACCTTTGATTGAGATACTTCGTGATCTTAACAAGAAGATTCCTGATAATATTGTTAAGACTCATCAAGATCCTCGTTTTACTTCTGCTTCTTCTGGCTTTATCCCTTGGTAATATAACTCTTGTTTTTGGATCTTTTTTGTTTCATGAATCTTACTTTTTGGGGGAATTTTACTTGGAAGGTATCATGCAAATCGGATGCTTAGTTTCTATGCTCCTGGTTGGTGTGGTGAAGTTAGAGATGTAATTTTCTCTGAGACTGGTAATGTTACTGTTGTTTATCGTCTCACCATTCGTGCTTCTGATGGTGAGGTAAGTTTCTTCAGTTGCATTATGTAACCTTGACTACATGACTAAAGTTACTCTTCCTTTTCTGTGTCTCCACTATTTAAAAGTTGAAAATTTATATAATGCAGGCACATCGTGATTCAACTGGGACAGTAACGACTGATGACAACATCAACGATCCAGTTGCTGCAGCTGAAGAAATAGCTTTCTGCAGAGCATGTGCTCGATTTGGTCTCGGCTTGTATCTGTATCATGAAAAGTAGGCCAATCATTTCAAGTGTTCTTATCGGCTATTCAGTGATGCATCCGTCAACTACTTGGCAGAGTTCCAAAGTATGCAAGAAGAGTTTTTATGTATAACCAGACACTTGCTGTTTTGATCTTGATATATAATTACATTACATTAATTATAAGGCATCAGTGCATCACCCTAAGTGGCTATGTTCTTAGGCTATATTATGGTTTCAGAAAATTTTGACCTATATTTGAAGCCATCCAAGAAGTAATTGCTTCGACTAGTAGGTTAAGATCTTTGGACATATCAGCACGAAGGATCTTCGAATCCTTTCCCAGAGTACCTCCAACCTCTTTAGCCATAGATTCCCATGGAGTCCCAACAGAAAGATTCGCCAAAAACTCACTTCCTCGGTTCACTGCTTCTGCCATTCCTGGTGGAACATCCGGAAGAGCCTGTCCAGACAACAATATAAATCAGTTTCAGCATTACTACTTCATTGGGAGACAAAGACAAAAGGTTTCTATATTGATTGTATGGTTTCGGTTTTTCAGATTTCTGAAAATAAAACCCCAATAAACGAACTACTAGTAGCTTTTAAATTGGGTCAGTTGGGTTGATTTTTTTTTCCAGATTGAACACTCTTAATTCTAACCAAGTTTATGATCTTAAGAGTATTATTATGGTTATGGCTCAGTTCTCTGTTGAAAAATATTTTGCGTTAAACTGAACTGGGTACCTGTTGTAAAGGGAGACCATGATCCCCAGGCAGTGTACGGATAGACATGTCTAGCTTTGTGCTTATGGATGATTCTACGCCAAGTACCTGAGCTAGGATTGATGTTTCATCTATTGAATCATCCTCGAACTTTATCAACAGATTCCTAGAGATTCCATAGTAGGATCTTATCTGAACATTATTAGCAAGAATCTCGATTAGAAGATGGAATATGATAGATGGTTATCAAGACGTGATAATGCTTCATAATGAAACCATAAATCCAATAACATTATGGGTTTCACCTACAAGGCGTCTTGTTTCTTCTGGTTTTGGAATAAAGTCTTCTCTTCCCTTTACCAAGTCCATGTACAAAGGAGGAAGCTGTTCCACTAATGGTAAAATTTGCTTCATGATGGGAGGGCTAA
This sequence comes from Leavenworthia alabamica, assembly GCA_000411055.1. Taxonomy (NCBI): domain Eukaryota; kingdom Viridiplantae; phylum Streptophyta; class Magnoliopsida; order Brassicales; family Brassicaceae; genus Leavenworthia; species Leavenworthia alabamica. Next base: position 69,138 of record KE159046.1, on the reverse strand, counting down.
GCGTTTCTAATTGCTTTCGGGTCATCTCTGCCTGCAAGTAGTTTTTGTTGACAGTTTTTCGAGTACAAAGCATGAAAGATAACACAATGCATAAAGAATCATGACTTGAGGTGTCAAATAAAGTAGCATTTACTACAATTTTAAACAAAAGGAGAAAATAAAATTACTAAAGAATTAGTGCACTCACGACAGAACCTCTTAAGTTAGCAACCAAATTGATCAAACATAATTACCAAAAGCAAGAAGTTAGACTATCACTTGGGAAACTAGCAAAGAGTTGGACATCTTAAAGAATGCAGAGCAAAGGAATCAAAACCTTACCCCAAGGCGGACTGTTGGAGAGGTTGCTACCTGTGATAACAGTGGTCCAAGGCTTTGAGCCATCGGGACAAGAACTGGGGAGAACAATGGAATAGCTAAGCTTGCTTCCTGAAAATTAGGGGTTACAAAAAGATATCAACTTTACACTTTTTGCAACTACACGAGAGTCACAATATTTTCCTGCTATAAATAGTATTACTTTAGATAGTTAAGTGAATGAGGGAAAGCAAAAGGGATGAAATAATATTGCGGGTATATATCAATATAAAGTGATGATACGGCGAAATGGAGTTTCCGACCAGTGCTTTTCAAAACATTGGCTTTATGAATGTTTAACCTCAACTCAATAAGTTTCACTCTTTGTTCTGTAACTTTTCCCCAAACAATTCTATCTTTAATGATAAGTATGATTCTTTTGGTAAGATAGAGAACCTCATTTACCTTGTTGTTGAATGCCATAAATACATTCCCACTTCGCTGAACGGCATACCTTGATCCTGAATGACTAGCAAACCAACTCAATAAAAAAAATTGAGCTGAATCAGTTTTACACATTCACAACCATATAAACTTAGTTACCAATTAGAAGGTGAATTACGGATCCCAGTGAATGACCGATTCCAAAAGATGGAAGATCCTGTACCTGTTGAGAAAACAATATACTATTCAATGCTCATGTACTAATATACAGACATCAATCATTTTTCCTCGAGTAAAGAACAAGCTAAACCAAAACGATCTCTCGTTTCTCCAGGATCACTAAAAGATACTCACCATTTCTTGTAGAGATCGGCAGCATCTATCAAACTTAAATTGTACTTCATCCGCGATAAAGAAGTGGTCAAAACCACTAGCATATGGTGTGGCAATAACCAAAACATCCCTGTAAGAGAAAATGTGTTAATTATTATGCACAAAACATCACAACATTATCATAAACTCATGAAACATCCAAGAGTTAGATAAGCCAGATTCATTAGTTTCACTTAATTGTTTGATCTTTTTTTCGTATGAAAAATGTATTCAGAATGTTTTATTAAAATGTGTCAAGAAGAAACAATACTTAGTATTCTTTACAGACTTACTTCTCTGCTAATCTCTCAAGAAACAAGCGATAGGTAAGCTGAGGTGCTGCACCAACAAATATGCCGCCAATGAAATGAACAACCATCTTCGGTTTTGAGTTTCTCGGTTTAAGCACCCATGCTCCCTATAACAGTTCATCGAATTGTTGAAAAACAAACCCGAACAAAAAAAAAATCTGAATCACACAATTCTACTAACTATGATTTTACAAATCCCAAGAATCAGCATAATAATTCCCAGAAAATAGACTATGTTCCATAATAATCATCAATGTCAAATTCAATTTATAAACATTCAAATCAATATTTCATATCACAAATTGAGATAACACAAAACAAACCTCGATTTCTGACCAATCAGAAGATCCACCAGAGCTACTTTGAGATTGTTTAACAGTCTCTGTTAATAACCTGAAAATCAAATTGATTCAGCGATAGAGACAACAATGAGATCAAAGATAAAGCTATGGTTTATACCTCTCGATCTCGCCATATACTTGAATTCCGGAAGATTGAGGTCGATCTCTGTCGTTCTCTTTGTAGCTAAAGAAGATTCCTCTTCGTGAGATACGCTCTTTGTTAAAGCTGAAGACTGAGGGTTGAGATAGAAACCGGCGATTGTGAGAGAAGTTACATAATCTTCGCTGGGGGAAAATAGACGGCGACGCGTAGAGGCTACAGGTGGACATAGTTGTATGATCGGAGAATAATCACAGACGGAGGAGTTTAACTTCCGTTCTGATTTTGATGGTTATTGAAAGAGCAGCCGTATAAGTTACCTAGTTCTATGACTGTGACAGCATCTTAAGCTAACGCAAACATTGTGATCACCTCTATTTTATTTTGTGGTATCATCTCAAATTCGGCTTAAGAAAATGGACGATATTGACCTTAGCAATAACGTCTCAAATTCATAATCAGCCATAACGAATGTTAGCAAAAATTTTAAAAATTTAAAAATTATGTTAAGATGATTATATCGTTTTCAAAATTGTGACAGAAGCATTTGAGAAATTAAGACAAAAATCTACAAAAAACTGAATATACTTATTTTTTTGGAGTGTTTTTAAGAATTTCTTTATATCTTATCTTATTTATACTTTTTCTCAATAAGGTTTATTTAGATTCAAGTTGGGATATTTATCGGTAAAGTGATTGACTTAGTCACTTTCACTTATCTTCAGTCTATCAGAGTCTAACATCAAAGTTTGAAGTTTTGCCTCTTTTACATGGTCCGCTCCTAAATATTATAATTTTATGGCGTCCTAAATATTTGTTGATGTGGTTTGATCTCATACTTGCAAGTTGAACGATTCAGAAATTGATTGGAACAATAGTGTTATCACTACATCACTCTCGTCCTCATCGAACAAATTGTATAGTTTGTCAAAGTCACTACCGAATATTTGATGGATGAGCTTCAAAGGTGGCTGATCATTGATCATCTCTTTATAACTGATTTCTTTTAAATTTATTGATCGACTCATCCCAAATTTTTATTTGTCCATTTTTAATTGGCCGAACTATTTTTAGGAAAAGCATAAAAGCAAATAGTTTAAATAGCTCCCATATAATATTTTTTGAATGTTTTTAGGCTGAAATCACAAAAATTACTCATATTCGGTTTACTTCGGTAAAAATGTTGAAATCGGAATAATCCGAAAATCCGAATACCCCAATCCGATTAACCCGTAAAAACCGATTTTTGGACTATTTTCTATATGAATAGGAAGAACGACAAGAAGTTCCTAGAATCCTCTGGCGTTTTCATCACTAGTCTTATTTTTTCCCTTAAGACTCTCCCTTACATTATTTACGCCATTATGAACGGTGATCCCGAGATGGAGATGATGGATACAGACTCCACTGGAGAGGAATTCATTCATGACAAACCCAGCTCCACCGTCAAAGATTTCCTCTCCGCCGCTCGTAGACTCGTCGATCGAGGAGAACCATCACAAGCTCTTCAAGCGGTACTTTCAGTGTCTTCTACCTTTCCCTTTTAGAATTTTAAAATTATACTTTCAGATTGTGTGTATGTATACGGTTTGTTGTATTTGGGGCTCTGTATGTAATCTTTGGTGCTTTTGTTAGTGATTTCGAAGATGAAAAGTTGCTTCGATACTTAGAACTTTGGATTTTGATTAGGGTTCGCTGTGGTAAGGGTTGTATCGCTTTCGTAACAAAGATGGACAACTCGGTATACCAAGAAGGATGTGTCGATATCTCTTTTTGCTCCTGCTGGTTTTAATTAATCAGTCTGTGGAACTTTGGCATAGATAGATAAATCTCCCAATGACAAAAGCAAGAAAATACTAGCCATTGAAATATTAGTTTAAGGATGAAGTTTTAATCTTGGAGGGTTTTGTTGTGTTTGATGAATCACAAAGATAGATTGGTTTCTTAGCTGCTTGATTTTATCCTTATGATCATTAGTTATCATTATAATTAATTGTAAAGCTTGAATGTGTATCTTAATTTTGATCCGTTTACATTTATCTCCTTCAGCTAACAGTAACAGATATAGTAGCATCCGTAGAAGTAGTTTACTGGTTTTGATCTTCTCACTTTGGTTGTCATATTAAGATGGTATAAACTTGTAGAACAAAGGTGTTATCTTGCTAAAAGATAGTAGACATCATTGTAATTGGTAGTTCTGATTATGCAAGTTTGTCGATATCTTCTTCAAGACTTACAGAATCTTAAAGTATCTTCTTTGTTGAATTGAGATTGGTTGTGAGTGTTTATCGTGTGCATAGAAATCATGATTTGAGTTCTTGAGTTGGTCTTTCTTGTTCTGAACAGGTAGTGATGGCAATGAGAACCCAAGGAGGAGATGAGGCAGTACTTCAGATACTGAACCGTACCCGTGAACTTTACAAGCGTAGAATCCAAGAAACAGCTAGTATGGATCAGCTAGCTTCTATATTTGCAGAGTGTGCCATTACAGAAGCAGAGCCTCTTGGACATGAGCCAACATCATCAAAAAACTTATTTGGTACCAAAGAAACAGTTAAAGCGGATGCACATGGCATATCTATCTTGGAAAAAAGCGGGAGGTCGCAAATCATGCTCGATGCCTTTAGCGACGGAAGCAGCTTTATCTGTTTGCAATGTGGTGGTCTGGTGAGTATCCATAGGAGAGATGAACACTATGCTTACTGGTGTAGCAATATGTAACACAAGGATACTATTTTGTTGGCCATGTCTTGAGAAACTGCAAGTATATTTCTTTTGTTGTAACATTTGGGTTTTAATCATGATTGATGTATAAATTTGTCTCGTACCATCACATGTAATGCTTATCAAACACTCTCACTCGATCTTTTTGTGCTTTGTTTAAATCTTCGTTTCATGTCTCACTTAATCAAAGAATATGACAACTTGTGAGACTTGAACTAGGGGTGGGTATAAATCCAAAGCCCGAAATTGAATCAAAATTTTCAATGCGGAACAAAAAAATGGTTTAGGTGTAGAAACCGATTCGGTTTTAGATTTTGGTCTTTCAGTTTATTTGAATTATATAAAAGTTTTTTAATGTTTTTATTTTTCGGTTCGCTTTAAGGAGATTTAGATTTTTGGATTTTTCCGGTTTCTCATACTTTTTTCAGATAACATTTTAGAATTTTCGGGTTTTTTCAGATTTCGGTTTTGGTTCTGATTCGGTTTTTATTTTGGATAAACTTTTTTTTTGCAAAACTGAACCAAATTAAATCGGTTCGTTTTAATATATCTTAGTTCGGTTATCCAAAACCGAAAAACCCGAACTGAATCCATACCCAATGCCCAACCCTAACTTGAACACTGAACATATATTTTATCATTTACAACAAACAAAAGAACAAATAAAACAAGTATTGTTCATACTCATACAAATATCTGCAGCTTTTAAGGATGAGGTTTATTTCCTCCTTTAGTTATGTAAAAAAAATGCAATTCTATCAACATGAAAACAATCTAACTCCTAAAAAGCCATTAGCTATATGTTAGCTACAGCAAACAATTGGCAGGATTCGTCCTAGTGGTTCTCCTTAATGCGGTAGACACTCAATAACGATGTTTCCAATATCACACAAAACCTTTTAAGAGTTTTTTTCACACAATGCAGTAAGTCCAGTCTCTGCGTGTACATAAAACTGATCTTCGTTAGAAAGACAACTCAGTTAAGAACCTCTTCAAGTTGCTTAAACAATCTTAGGAAAGATTACTTACGTGCACCTAGTCAAAGGATCCTTTCCATAAAAGTAACATAATCACAAGTGGAGAGAGAGCTTGAACACTAGAAGATTCTCTCAGAAAACGGCAAGCAACACTTGATCACATGATCTTATTAGGCAGAGCCTTATGTCGTGGTTTTGACTTGAGGAGTGTTTCATCACTTTGCCTAATCCACTCAGACAGTCTCCATGGTTTTTGCCACTTCCATTTGAATTGAACAATCCATTGATGATGACTTCTCTTCCACCTCCAAAGTTTACCACTCTGGTGTCCGACGGCTGATAGTTTTCTCATTGATAATTGTCCCATTGGTACCATCTGCAACAAAACAAAACCACATAGGACTCTTAAGATTCAAATAATGAAGCTTCTTGTATTACCAGCATTTTACGCGCCATTCCTATTCATCGCGAAACAGAATAAAATGTAGTTAACCTTCTTGTTTGTATCAATAAATGCAACTGCTCCTCTCACTTTTCCGTTCGCAATCCCTGGAGTAAATTTAAGCTGTTTTTGCGCTGACACAGTCATTGGAGAAGGTGTGCTTAGGTCTTCAGCTAAATGTTTCACTGAACTCGGCGGGGTTCCCTATACCAATATTTAAATTTTCAGGTGTAATTTAAGCTAATAAAAGCTAAAGTTAACTTATATAAATAATAAAGGTGATATCATCTTACAAGTGGAGATGAAGCTAAGGAAGTTGCAACTGCTTGCTCTACCAATTTTAACTCTTTTTCAGCTTCTTTCCTTCTCAACTCACTCTGCCTCAGAAGACCAACAATTTCTTTGAACTGATCTTTCATTTCTTTTATTTCTACATCTTTCTCCCATAATTGGCACCTGCATGGACATAAGAAAAGAGAATCATGAAAGTCTTGATCGGTGATAAGCAGAAATCGGTTTTCTTGAATGTTAGAGATGTATTATATAGGAACTCCAGGTACCTTTTTTCTGCCAGAGAGCTGAACATATATTGAAGCAAATTTTTCGCCTCTCCCATTGATCGTAGCTGGTTCCAACGGCCACGGTTTGTAAAGGCACGCTCCCGTTCTTCTGCCTCAGAAAGTTGTGACGCCATTGCTACTAGAGAATTAGAAGATATCCCGAGCATGTTTTCTAGTGACGATATTCGCGCCATCCTTGCATTAGGTGACAACGATGATGCCCTGAAACAAAACTAGTAAATAAGTAACAAGGAAAACTTAGAAAGCGAATGAATATTCATGATAAAAGTACCTAGCAAAGCTATTTTTTCCTCTTGGAGTACTTAATCCTTTCACTGCAAACTCATCCACTTGTCTTAACACAGCCAACTCCTCCGCCAGAGCAGCTCGTCTGAAATTATGTAACCACAAAATGTTAACATTCTGCGGTACATCAAAATTATTGTAAAGGTTAAATGCATCCTGAACATACACATGGCTTTGTTTCTCGTACTCATGACGTACTTCATGCACATTAACCATCACTTCCAATTCATGATCAAGCCAACGCTGCAACGACTTCTCATTGGTCTACAAGAGTATGAAGTAAATAAGATTTCTCAAGAATCACAGTGATACAAACTACACAAGATTAAGAATAAAGGGGATCATGATAATCCGCACCTGACCATTTGTTCCAAATCCGTTTGTACCTGCTGCAGAAATAGTATTTTACTTAGAATATTAAAACACCCAAGTAATAACCACCTTATTACTCAAAATATGACGTTATCTATGCAACCGGCTCCACGTATACTTATTTTTGTGAAATGTCCAACAGACTATATAAATGTATCACATCCATCAGTTAACTACTGAGTGACATGGTTCCATTTAAGTGTTTTAGCATTTTACCAATGTTCAAATCATAGAACATGAAACCGCAAGATATTATTTATCATACCTGAGTATTCACGAGGAGAAGATTTACGAGCTTCCAACAACTCTTTCAACCTCTTGGTAGCCATTGCAGCCTCTTCTGTCTTCCTCTGAAGAACCTGAGAGTTCAAATTTTGGTTAGCTTCACAGCTGAAACTTCTATTTTAAAAATTACATGGTAACAATCCTGTGCATACCATTTTCTGGCGCTGATTTAAAGCTTGCAGCTTATGCCTTTCGTACTCGCTCTTTCTTCCTTCTTTCCGTAACTGTGTTGCACAGTAAATGTTTAAATTTATAGGCACAGTAAAAGACTTATTGTGTTAGAATATATCAAGGGAGACTTAAGTAAGAAGGAAAAAGCAAAAATACCTGCAAAAGTTCCTTCTCCCGTGAGGCTTTCCACTGTCGAAACTGTTCTGCTTCTTGTTTCATTCTGTGTTGCAGCTGAACCTAGATAGACAAAGGAAGAGAATCAAACAAATGCACTTTCAAAGAGAACATGTGACATGATGACTAAAACCATATTCATATTAACACCTTTTGTGCCTTGATGGATTGGATTTCATCCTGTAATCTTCTAGCCGCATCATCACTCTTTTGTTTCTGCTTCAGTAGCTGAACCTGACTCTCTTGCTTTTTCTTTAGTTCTTGAATCTGGGCTTCAAGTGATTTTAAAATCTGAGCATGCACATCTTGCAACTTCTGAGCTTGACCATCAGAAGCAAGGTTCTCAATTTCAGCCAATAAACGGTTTCTCTCTTCCTGGAAAAAAAGAAGAAACAATTCAATAACTCTATTTCATATGTATATTAATGGAAGTGTCGAACTTCCAAAATGAAACCTGACACACTGATACAAAATATATTCCACCTGAACAGCTCTCTTCTCATCCTCCACCTCTGCAATTTTCTTTCCAAAATGTAACTTTAGGGCAGCCGGGTCATAGCCGTCAAAAAGCTTCATTTCAGACTGTTTTCATACATAGATTACGCAGTTATGCACAAGAATAAATCTTTGTATGCCAAACAGAAACCTTCAAAAATTTCTAGTACACAAATAACAAGTAAAAGAGACCTCTTTTTCCTCTAGACGGCGGTTTAATTCATGCAACTCTTTGTCCATACTATTTTGCAAAAGCTTGTGCTCCCATTCCTTTGCCTCTTCATCTATTTCCCTCGAATCACCTGCATATAATAAAAGCTTTTACTTTCAAAACTCTTTTGATTCTACCAGGAACACTCTAAATCTTTTCTTATACCTATTGTAGCATCAACCATGGGATAATTGGAGGACTCTATACTGTGCAAGCTCCTTTTAAGCCCATCAGGTCTGACGGAACCAACAATTTCATCCTGGCATCAAATAATTCAGTGTTTCATAACAATAACAAGGATAACATCATACACACACATAGATATGGTATATTATCCACATATAAGATCAGAATATTACAGCTTGTATGTCTTTGAAGTCTTTTTCAGAATGATCTGCACCATGAATTCTGCTGCGGTAGTCGTGTAGTTCGCGGCAAAGATCTTCATTGGTAGTTTCAAGCCAAGCAATCCTATCCTTAAGAACCTACATGATCACACTTAGCCTTAACCTAGTTCAGAAAAAACTGCTGGAACACTAAGGTTAACATACCTGTACTTCTGCACACGGGGATCCTCCATTTCGTAAACAGAGCTCGGCCTGCAAGTATTCTAGCTGTTGGCGCATTTTTAGCATCTCACTGGACACAGGATCTCTATTAACCTGTTTTAAGAAAATCAAATGATTTAAAGAGAAAACTAGAGTAATATATCAATAGAGGGTTTCTTGATTGAAGAGCTTACAACAGGTTTATTCCGGATGTTTCGAGCACGGTTTGCATATTTCAGAGTGTTAAGTGTTTCCTCCGCATTAATATCTGCAGGACTGATACAAGCTGGAACCCGAATAACAAGCATAGAAATAATAAACGAGCATTAAAAAAACTAGAAAGGTCTAAAATCAAAACTTTTCTTAGAAAGATAAAAAAATGTTACCTATCATAACAGTTCTGCTGTTGCCCCCAAGAGAATCCTAAGAAATTTAAATGCAAAACTATTGAGAAAGGAGCAAACACCGAACAAAGCAATATCAAGACATTTGAAAACAAATATATACCTGCAAAAGCCGTGTAAGCTTACTATCTCTGTAAGGAACATGAGCACCATCTTTACGCTTTTTCTCATCTCCGAGTGCACTGATGACATTCCCAAGCGCAAGGAGACCTTTATTTATGTGAACTCCTGGTAAAAATAATCAACTTCTATTATAACATAGTGATAAAAAAGGCTTATTACTGGTCTAAAAGAAAATGCACAGAAGAATACTTACCTTCTTTAAATCTCAAACCATCAGAACCCGTTCTTTTAGCTCGTTCAGAACCAGCAAGGTCTACTAGGTGTAACTTAGCACAGAGATATTCTTCTTTTAAACTCCCATTATATGTATCGTTTTCAGGAGAATCTGTATTAATTTTCCGCATTTGCTCCACGGTAATTGTAAAAATTGCATGTGAACGACTGCATATCGATAGACGAAAAATAGACTTTTGAAACAGTTTTTAAAGTTATTATTGACAAAGAAATCATAATAATACAATAGTATAGGTCACCTGGACTGATTGTTCATGTTAGTACAACCGGTAGCTCTGCTAACCGAACCTTGGTCAAGGCAAGCAGCCATCTCTTTCAGCGTACTGACACTGACTTCTGTGGATCCTGCTAATGTGATAACACCGTCCGATGTTTCTCGGATCTGTATTGGTGACTTCCCAGGGATATGTGTTACTTTTCCTACATATCCAGTACTAGTAGTATCTGCCTTGTTAACAATACAAGGATCCAACAAATCTTGTACCTCTTCTTTATGAATCTACCAAATCAAATCATTAATGTCAAATGAATTACCAAAGAAACCACGAATTCAAAAGAAAAACGATGTTTAAAAGAACCTCTATAAAAGAAACATGGATCTGAAACTCAATCTGCTGCTTTAGAGTCTCTATTCTGCTGAAAAGAGCATTCATAACTTGTCGGATGATTCCAGTTTCGCTGCTGTCTCCGCAGCCAGTACCCATTGTATATGTTTTACCAGAACCCGTCTACCATATCATAAAACAAAGTAAAAAAAAAACCATAAAGCAAAAACAGAGATTTATGAAACTCCAGTGATCCTATTATTACCTGTCCATAAGCAAGAACAGTAGCATTGTAGCCCTGGAATAAGCCATCAACAAGAGGTGCCGCACATTCTTCATACATTTCAGTAGATGGAGACCCAGAATTCCCATATACATGATCAAATGTAAATGAATGTGATCCAATTTGTACCTAAATTGTATTCAACAACACAATCCAAAATTTCCTAGCTATAATTAATTTCAGAATTAAGAACAAAAAACAATTGTTCTTGTGAGCAAATTAATTTAAAGATGTAACAATTCTGATAAGTGTTCTAAAATCAGAACTACTCAGTCAACCATTAATGGGAAAGAGAAAATTAAAATAAACACTTTGAAAAATCACTTTGTGAGATCTAGATCTCAGAGAGATAATCAATTGAAATAACTTTTACATTAAAAAAATAAATTTCTTCTACAAGTCCAGCTTAAGCAAGTACGAGAAGAACTGTTGAAACTAAAAAACAACTGTTACCTGAGGTTTACCGGGAACGACAGTGACACAGTCTTTACAACCTTGAAGCCGTTCATCGCCGATAAGTGGTCTGATGTGAACAGCTACCTTAACGGAACAATCATCTGGTGGCGTAGATTCCATTGGAAGCAGAGAATGAGTGATCTGAAATCTAAGAGAGAGAGGTTTGAGTTGCAGACAGACAAATGTGGTATGATGATGTATTTGGAGAGAGAGAGAAAGAAAGAAAGGGTAGAAATGGAATTTAGAAAAAACTTTTTATTCGGGAGAGGAGAGAGCTTAACTACAACGACAACAACACCAATTTCTTTTAACTAATTTTTACTTCCCTTTGCCTTCACTCCTTTACAAACGAACCGACGTGACTTTACTTTCACTCTTTTTTCCATTTTAACCCTTTTCTTTTTCTTTCCATCTTGAAAGTGACTTCTACAAGTGGTGAAGTATTTAATCAAATTGAAATTGAAAAAAATGTGAAAAAATGTGGGAATTTTTAAATTTATGAAGAAAAACCTTTGACTAGCCTTATATTGTGACCTTTTAAATTTATTAAATTACGAATAAATTTATTAAATTACGAAATTTCGTTGACAAGACTGTTTTAAACTTGTCGTCAATTAAAATAAAAATATTTTTTAATACCGTTATATCTGAACTAACGGATTCAATCGATCTTTAGTCATGATAGAGAGGAATAAACACTCTGACTGAATAAGTTACAAGATATTTATGTACATTGTCGTATTATATTATATATAAGTAATGAAAATTTAAATATTTTAAGTATTTTTAAATTGTATAATATTAAATATTATTTAAAATACTTAATTTTTTTTAAAAAATTAAATATTATTCAAAATACTAAAATTCTGTTTTACTATTATATCTAATG